>CABHPR010142623.1:0-30654 GCA_902168415.1 Peromyscus melanophrys | reverse complement strand
TAGATAGATAGATAGATAGATAGATAGATAGATAGATAGATAGATAGGGACATGAAGTTCTGAGGGAAATTTGTTGGAGGAGATCTGGGAGGTACTTGAGCAGGGGAATGTGTATGTGATCAAGATCATTGCATAAGTATACAAAATTTTCAGAGAATAAATAAAAATATTACTTATAAAAAAGATTGTTGGGGCTATAGAAATGGCTCTGCAGTTAAGAGCACTGAGTGTTCTTCCAGAGGACTTGGGTTAGATTCCCAGAACCCACAAGGCAGCTAATGACTGTAACTCTAGTTCCAGGAGATTCAGTGCCCTCTACTGGCCTCCATGGGCACTGTATACACACATGGTACAGAAACTTATATGCAGGCAAAACACCCATATACATTTTTAAAAAAAAAATAAAAAAAGAACAAATTTAAAAAAAATATTAAAGGTTGCTAAGAAACCCCCACTATTTTTTCATCTTCTGTTTTTGACATGTGAGGTGGCCCTAGAAATGCCTTGAATACAATCATAGTCTTATAGATTGAAATCAGGAGCCACTAGGGTCACACAATAGGTACATGTCTTTTTCCTGTAAATGCAGTTTGTAGTGAGATTCCTAGGAAATTACAGGTTCATAACTGGGATGAATGAAAGGCCTTGAGCAGCTGGTAGTTGTGCTGGGATTCTTTAATCAGAGCCCTGGGTGAGGGGCCCCTTTCCCTTCTTACACCTTCTGATAAAGGTTATGGTCTGGCGCTATCCTTCAGACCCCAACAACCTGAGCACACAGCAAGGTTTTCGTACAGATTTGCAATTGAGAACATTTGGCAAATTTCCTGCTGGCTCTTTAACAACCTTGGCTTCATATGAGAGGCGGCTTAATCTGCATCTAGCCAGGACTCTTGAGGAGGCTTTGTCCACCATTTCTGCTTAGCAATTACTCCAGCTCTTTTCCTTTGAGACAGAAATACAGGTATGGAAATCAGATTTCTGCCTCTTCAAATATGCAGACTCATACTCCAAACCTCTTGTTAGTGATTGAATAACAAAGAGAAAAAAGGCTGAGAGGAAGAAAGACATTTTCATTTCTGAACTCAATTTCAAGTTGGTTAAATTCACCCAAGCCATGTGTAAGAATAAAAGCAACTCCTCATTAGATGCCAATGAGAATAAACTTCTCCTAGAAAGACAAGGCTGAGGGTAGAAATTCAAGTGTGCAAATAGATGAGTTGCTTAGAGTCGGAGTTTGGTGTTGCATACCTTGAAATCTTTTTATATTTCCTCATATCTAACAATATCTAATATTTTCTTGGCATTTGCTATATATGCCTATGGCAATCCTTCCATTTAATCCTTTAACAATCCTCAACTCAGAAACTATCTCTGCTAGCTAGGAATGTAGCTCAGTGACGGGGCTTGCCAACCATGTGCAAGATCCTGGGTCAGAACTCCAGCACCAGATCCATTTTATAAAGCCTCTAAGAGGTTAAGTCATTCTCCCAGGTGACAGAGTTGTAAATAGCTAGAAAAGGATTCACACTCAGGGTGGGGGGTGTTTTGTTAATCTATGTTCACCTCAGATAGGGTCCTAATGACAGACCGAAGAAAGGTTACCTTCTAAGCCCAACATGGTGAACCAATGAGCTTCTATGGCTTTCCTACAAGAGCATGTATGAATTTACAGGCCTGTGGGTGACTCGAGAAGAGTGGCATCACTGAAAAAAAACCTCTTTGTCATGGGTAATAACTTCAGGGAAGTTGCATCGAGGCATCCTACCTTCAGTTTACCTTCTGTCTTCTATATACTCTAGCATCTTCCAACCCCTAGACCTCCTTTTCATTATCACAGACTTAAGCATCACTTAATTATGTTGCTTACATCATTGCCAAGTCAGGGCCAAAGTTATCTCTGCTTCATGGTGGCTGATGGTCACGTCTGGCTATGTCAGACCAGGAGGATAACACTTTGCTTCAGTTGAGTGGCTACCATGTGTTTTCTTTTTTAAATTATTCATAATCTCATACCTGTATATAATGAATTTTAGTCATTTTCATTCCCACTACCCAGTCTTGCCCCACCCCTTCATTGGTAACCTTCTTTTTCCCAAGAAGCCTTCCTCCTACTTTGATGTCTTTGTATGTGAGTCAGTGGGGTTGACTGGGGTTGCCTGCATAAACCTGGCTGGGAACTTCTTCACTAGCACATGCGCTACTTTTCAGTTGTTATACCACTGAAGAAAATGAGATCTTTCTCCCAGAAACTATTAACTAATTGCCACATCCCTCAGTGGAGGGAGTCCCTTCCATTCCCAGTGAAATGTCAATGGCCCAACATTTTCTTGACCTGTTCTTTATAATTAAATAAATCTTTTATTCCATCTTTTGAGTCTGATGTGAAATGAAACACAAATATTCCATTTTCTAAAGATGCAACCAACTCGTCAGCCACAAGTTAAAATGTTGTTTGAAATAATTTAGAAACAGAGAAATAAGTGTGCATAAGATTTGTTAAGTAGAAAAAGAAAGAACATAGCATAACTAAGCTAAACATAAAATGCACAGTCATTAACATGACATCATGTTAGTGCATCCCTCCATGGAAACATAACCCCAAGGACATGAAGAAATCTGAGCTGAGAAATCTTCTGTCAGACTGCTTAGCTAAGTCTAGAATTCCACATCATCTAGAAAATGTGGATAAATTAATCTTTGTCTCCTGAGGTGGCTGAAAGACGAAAATAAATCAGTCTACAATCAGGATAATGCTTGTGCATGCATATGCCAAATATATTAGAGGTTGCAATAACTTCATGGTGGAATTATAAGAATTTTATTATTGTATTTAAATGATCCAATTAATAATTTTCAAATTGCTGTTTACTTTTTATAGGCAGAGGGGAAGGTAGTTCATTTTTTAAAAGTCTGAGACTTTACTGTTGCACTAAAATGAACACCAAGCAATACACAGCTTTCACATCGCTTCAGGTGCTTGGAGAACGTTCTCTCTCCTCCATAGGAAGCCAGCCCCTCTGCTGCTAATACGCAGAGCAGCAGAGTAAGAATTCAGTAAAGGAATCTTTAAATAACAATTACAAGTATTTGGCCTCATGAAAACAAGAGGCAATAAATATAAATACCTCCCAGGTAAATCTTCTCATCAAGTCCCTGCGTGCAGTGAGAACAGGGGATATGTTAGACTGAATTATAATTTCTAATTGGATTTTGAAGTCTGTTCAATAATGGGCCTAGGAACAGCGCTAGAAATTAATCCTCAGCTCCCACCTCCTTGGATTGCTGGGAATGTTGCCAAATGGAGTCTTCATGACACAGACTTTCATGTGTATAAATTAGAGGGCCAGCCAGGGACCTGAGACCCAGGTACTTTCTTATACGTGAGGAAATGTCTAGTTAGAAAGCTGATTATTCAAAATGATGCATTTCTCTTGCTAACTTTCCCCAGGCTCTGAAGAAATTAATGATGCAGGATTTATCTGTGTTCCTTTGGAGATGAAGGGTGGGAACTCCAGCTGTGTATAACTAGGAAAGGATCGAGGCAAAAGACTCACTACTTTTTCTGTAAGCAAGAGTCCGCCACAGCCCTGTGATTGATGGTATTCAGAAATGCAAACATGGAGAAGGAAGGACAAGGGGAGTAGTTACAGGGACCTGCTATTCTTCTGGAAAACAGTGTTTAGGAAGACAGAGATTGAGGGACCAAAACCAAAACAGGTCCCTGACTGAGACTTTCCACAGTACAAGCCTGAACCAAGAACTGTCCCTGATAACAGAGTGAAAACAGCGACTTCCAAGAACAAACTGGGCTGTGTCCAGGCTGGCCAGAAGTCTCAAGTTAGCTTTAGTCTGAGGAGCATTGTAGCAGTCACAAGGTTGAGCACAGCCAATCAAATTCAACCAGGACCTTGTACCTCAGAATTGCTGCCTGTGTGCCCTCAGCCCAGACTCAAACACTGAGCGGTCAGAACTGCCCTCATTTGCATGGTAGAATCCAAATAAAAACCAGGACAGAATACCTCCCGCCTCAGGCTGGCAGTTCTGTCACTGCCCCACTGAGGCTTCCTTGCAGTGTCTCCTATCCACTCTGTTCTGCCCTGGGTAAATCCTTCCACTGCTCATGACTAACCCACCACGTTTGGTGGCCCTTTTAGGAAGCAGGGAGCTTCAACTCTCCCCTTCCACTTCTCAAAGCTCAGTACCTTCAGTGAGTCGTGTACAGGCTCAGAGCCAATGGTTAGGGTGACAACTTGCTCTCTGTCCTCTGGTGCATGTTCATCCCTACCCTTAAAGCTGAGAGACTTGGCCCCTTATAGTAACCATTTCTCTGTCCTTTGGTACCGTCAGAGGACTCTACTGAGAATCAGAGACATTTGACAGTTTCCAGGGATGGTTATTCTCCGGTGGAACCTGAATGTCTCCCTAGGCTCTCAAGGATAGAGGAGCTGGCTTTTCTGTAAAACTTTAGCCAAAGGACCACCTCTTCTGGAACCTAACCACCACTGGCCCCCATCACACACTACTCAGCAAATTCCTAAGGAGACCTGTATGAGGTAGCCAGTAGAGAACTGGACACTCCCAAAGTGCAGGTTTCCTCTCTAATCATACCTAGACAGAAGCCAAACATTTTTTTAACCAAAACCATTCACCTTCATAAAGCACTTCAAGTCCTCACCATCACCTTTGATCTAATGGTAGGATAAATACAACATTTTAATTACTTGTTGTACCCATAAGGGAAAAAAACCTGCATTTACTCACTTGTTCAGTGATTCTCTTGGGTAAGATGGTGCTCCCAAAACAATACATAGAGGGATGCAATAAAATCAAGATTTGTGTATAGTGTGCCATAATTATATACTCTTAGTGTTTAATAGACAGTATAAAAACAGTAATAAAACCTGTTAATGACACCAAACTGAGAGAGAGAACCCTGAATGCCACTGAACATCTTGACCTATTTTACTCCAGTTTGGCCACGGATATGCATACATGAACATAGCAACTGGACCCAGAGAGCTCCAAAGGCTTTCACTGTCCTGGAGGCCCACTTTTACCAGCTAGACCTCTTCAGACAAAAACTTCAAAGCTAGACAAGAACCCCAAACTCTTTCTGTGGAAGAAAGTGAACTTAGTAAAGTGAATTAAATATAGCCTTCAATATTCAATAACCAAGCAGGACCAGATGACTAAGAAGCAAAGGGAGACACAGAAATGTTGCTGTGCCCATGCCGGGATGCTCTTGGCTGTCTCCTCGATGATAATTCCAGGCTCTCCATGTATCATCTTGGATGGTCAAGTGATGTCTCCTCCCATGCCCGTTGAGGACTTATGCTGAGTTATGACCAGCCAGGATAATTTAAACAAGATAGTGAAAATCCCAGTATCTACCTCCAGAATAATATAAGATAGTGAGGCTGATGTTTTACCCCTTCCCTGCTTAAACAAGCTATGATAGAAGAGACTGCCAGTCAACTTCCTTGGATTGGGTTTGTTGCTCTGTGGGAATGGATATGGAGAGAAGACCATGATCCAGAGACCCAAAGAGGAACAGGTTCTATCAGTCCTATCAAGGACTGTCTACAGTGAAAGACTGTCTAAGAATGTCCTTAACGATAGCATAAAATGAAGGCTTCCATTTGAAGAAGATTATTAGGAGCACCCAACCTTGTGGGGTTTCAAGTCTACATGAAGTATGTGGAGCACTTTAGCAACAGTTATAACTGAGCTTGACCAATCAAAATTAACCACAACCTCATTCCACAGTGCTGATGCCCCAACCCCAGCCCAGTGTCTGACCAGTCATAGCTGTTCTCATTTGTATGGCAAGAAATGACCATAGTCCATTACCGTTGTCCACTGTCGTGGGGCAGTTTATTCTTCTCTTACTACCCCGTTCCTTTGCAGCATATTCAAGCAACTTGTCTTACTCTACTGTCATCTGACCTTGGTGAACTCTTTCACCATCCACAATTCTAACTCATCATAATGAAAAAGAACATTTTTTCCAGGCACTTGCATCCTGCTAGGGGCTCAGAAGACTGAAGAGGATAAAACAGTAGTTACATGACTTGAGTCAGTTTCTTACCATCTTGCAATTCACTCTATCCATCTGCCCAGTAGTGTCTTCTACAGCATGTCTGTGAGGACTCATAAATTAGACACTACTAGGTACACAGTTGTTCTAAACATTTTTAACAGAGTACTGATTTTAGAAGCTTCATTAAAATTTGGACACAGACTAACGTGCTATCTGAATCCTTTAGCTGAAGAATATGTTTTCATTTGGCTGTTAAGGTTCAGGTTTAGTAACAAACGTTTATACAAGCCTATAAATTATCCAGGCCAGTCAGACTATAACAAGTTATAAAGTGCTAGACGAGAGAAGGCTTTGCCTGCCCCACACATTAAGAATTTATTTAGGTGCCAAGTTTGCTGTGGCTTGAGGGGGTGGAGGAGAGTTCAGCCTACAGACTGTGACTGTCCCTCCCTTGGTATGAAGTGAACCACCTGACTGGCAGTTCTCACAGTTGGGACAGCACTTCCTGCATTATATGTGTGCTCACTGTGACCACAGAACCTTTAGTGGCCAGATGTATATGGAATCGCTATGTGTTTGTTTCCAATAAGCTCAGTGTGTATACAAATACAAGCCTTATCCCCACCAGGCTGAGAAGATCTTGACCACCATTGCTGTCCTACCTCTCAGAGTCCTTTTACAATCCAGGAGAATTTCAAGGTACCCGGAAGACAGAAAAGGTCCCCTGACTCCCCACCCCCAGCACCATGGTTGCACAGCTAGCAGTAGCCTCTGGTCCCTCTGAGAAGCTCTAGGCTCAGATGAGAACAAAAATCATTCTAAGGCAGAGAGGCAGTATCCCAAGTCTGCTTGGCATTCTGCTGCTGTGTGCCATGGTCTTGCAACCTCTTACGGTCCAACTGAGTCCACATGCTCCAAAAACAGCCACAGACAATGCACAAAATGAGTGTGGCTATGTTTCAATGACACTATTTATGGGCTCTAAAAATCAACTTTTATAAAAACCTTTTCACATGTCACTGAACATTCTTTACTTAACTTTTTAACACAAGTCATAGACAGTGGTCTCTACTTGGCACACATACAAGGGCTAAGCAACCTGGGCTCTGTATTTGGCCTCAAAGAGACCTCATATGAAGGACAAAAAGCCTTCCATTCACTCACTGGTTTAACAAATCCTGAGTGCTACCATTTCCCATCCCAGACTGTTGAGGACCTAGGAGTTTCCCAGGATGTGGGGTTTTAGAACTAAAACCAAAAAGTCATGAGTAAACTAAGACCACTGGGTACCAGGTAATGAAGGTTTGGGAATTTAAAAAAATAAACAAACACTTCTGAGAAGTGAATACCCTCCTCCTCTACATCTTCTGTTCTTGACTTGAAGTCCATCTTCCTCACCCCGACTCAAGGCAGGGGACAAGAGGAAAATGTTCAAATTACCATCTCAGAAGACTGCCCTGCTATACAGTAAAATGTGGTATCGGCTCCTAAGTTCAAAACAGAAAACAGTAAGAGTTCCTGCAATGAAGGTAACTGAACCATGGCCCGACCACACTCACATGCAGCCCAGGACTGAACCCAGGCTTTGACATCCAAGCCTTGGGGATGAAGAAGCTTCCAGCATGGTCCATGCCTTTCAGAGCCAAGTTCCTATTCTAATAGAATGTGAAAACATTCTCCAACCCATGTTATAAAAACCATAGCTATTTTACCTTTCCAGTCTTCTTGGTTTAATTCTATGATTATATTTATTAACTTACTTGGACTTCATGAAAAGTTTAAATTTAATGATTTTGGAAATATGAGATTCAGGCAAATTTTTCTTCTGTCTCTTCTACATGGTGGATGTTAACTTCCAAGGCTCCTGGAAGCCTTTTTAGGGCCTTTTATTAGGGATGACCTCACGTGGACAGAACAAGACCCCATGTCAGGATGGTGGGTGGTACACAGGCTTCACTGCCTTTGACCCCTCTGGCAGGGAGTCTGGGCACTGCAATGAAACCTTCATCATTTCCATAGTTTGGATGTTAAATGTCCCGCCAAGTCCTATGTGTTGTCCTCAGGGTGGCTGTACGCCAGAATGCTGTGGATCTTTAGGACAAGGGGCCTTATGAGAGGTTCTCAGGTCAATGGAGTATGTCATTAAAGGGATTGTAGAGACGCACCCCCATTCTGGTAGTTGAGCTTAGCAGTTTTCCTCAGGTACGTACTCTGTTCCCACCATGTTGTACCACTTGCCACAGTATAGAGCAAAATGAGCCGTTCACACACGGTGACCTCCAAACTTTGAGCAAAATAAACCTTTCCTCTCTGTAAGTTAGTTATCTCAGGCCATTTGTTATAGCAACGGGGCAAACATGATAGTCACCCTGAGACTGTACTTGACCTTAGCCAAAAGGCCAAAAAATAAAATAAAATAAAATAAAATAAAATAAAATAAAATAAAATAAAATAAAAGCTATCTTCTCAGACAACTGTGTGCCCAGACCTTCAGCAAAGGAATCAGACCCTTTTACTAAAGTTGAAGCAATAAAAAGGGGAGAGTGAATCCATTTCTTCAGAGAGCAAAGTCCCACCATGCCCTGTGTTGGTTATGACTTACATCCCAGAGACTTCTCTCCGGCCCCAGGGTAATGAGTACTCCTTAAGAAGCCTTCTGTCTCCAATCACAGTGGGTCTGCCCACTGCTGTTCTCCTGTTCCCTCTTCCTGTGACTTCTGTCTCCAATCACAGTGGGTCTGCCCACTGCTGTTCTCCTGTTGCATTTTCCTAGTCGCTGCTTGCAAGTACATGCTTGGGATGCTTTTGAAAGTCAGTCAGGTGGGAAGCTGAAGACAAAAGGTCTGCAAGCAGATGCCACTCACTACCTTGAGATAAGCAGCTGTAGAGACAGGGAGTAAAACAACCCTAAGACCATCTTCAAAGAGGGGCTTGCCTATATTGGTTGGGGTGCTGGAGAAGCCCCTAGAATTTAGTCCTTTTACAAACCCATCACTGTCTTTCTCCCTGTTCAGCTGAGAATTGTTAATCAGGTACAGATGGTAAAATCTCAATATGCAGCCTGACAGCCCTGCAGCTGGTAGTCAGGTTGCCATGTCAACAAGAGCAGATTCTATTGAGGTTTTGTTTACTCATTGCCTGGTTCTGTCTGAGTAGCACTTAGCTGTAGAAACAGCTGCAAAACTTGAGCAATAACTGCTGCCCTGGGCACAGGAATTCTTTTGACTCCAGTGAGGAAGCCGAGGAACCTACAAGGCACCCAGAGCCAAGGAGGAGTGTGGAGAGTGGGGATGGCAGCACCTTTAGATGAAGCTGATTTGTTTGACTCACGGCAGCATGAAGATTTTACAGTTCTACCCTGTGCTGCGAGTCCTGCTAGAATATGCAAAGCTCTTTTTATTTTATTCTTAAAATTATTCTGTAGAACTGGTGCTAGCATATCTATTTTATAGACAAGCAAAGAGAAGCTGAAGTGCTGACCGTCAGGGCAACAGCTAACTGGGTGAGGGAGGTTATATAAGACAATGTTGGCAGCCATGTGAACTCTTCTTCCTGACACGTCTGCCTTAGTGCATTGCTGAGGGAAAGGGAATGGGAGGTGAAACTACAGACTACAGAATATCCAGATGATAGCATATGAAAAATGAATGGAGGCAAAGAGAGAGAAGCATGGAGAACAGTATGCGGGAGTAACTGAAGAGCACCCTGAAGAGAGAACACAGAGACTATTCGAAGTGTACTGAACAAGAGTCAGCAACCACTGCATGCTTTTGACAGACTGAACAGTGGGAGCCGGACAGTGACTGAGGGGACGGTCTCAGGTGTGCACAGACAGGAGACTGTTAGCACGAACGCCATAGGTGACTGACTAGAAGGGACATGTGTGTGATTGCTGAGGAGTGTGTATTTGACTCCCCTGATAGTACAAACTTGGAAATGAGGCAAAAGCTGAGCCACTGGCAGTTACTGGTCAAGTCCCAACCATGCTGGGCCAACTATGCAAAGGCAAGCATGGCTCCCTGGACCTGTTACAGGCATTAAGTCAGAACTGTATTTTATATGGAGCTCCAGTGAGTTCTATTGAAATGTTTAGTGTCCCCAAAACATAAAACAATAACTGTAATTGTCACTAGGGCTAGAACTACAACTGATTTTATGTCTATTTTCTAATCTTGTATTTTATATATGTTTTATAATAATAAGTGTTATTTGTACCAATACATAAATCATTTTTAATATGGGAAAAATTAAGATCAGAAAGACAAGGTAATTTTCCTGAAGTAACCCAGCTAAGAACCAGCATGTACTTGAACACAGATCCTTTAGATATTAATAACTAATATTTTATCCTATATCTTCTAGGGATTTTTTAAAACTTAGTTACTAAAATAACTGAGAAATCAGATTTATGTTGAAGACCCTGTACAAATTACCTTCTTCTAAGTCATCACTTTAGACTATGTGGTTAAGTCTCAGTTCTGAGTAGATGGCAAGGTTTTAAAGTATGGCCACCTTCCGTGAAAACTGGATTTAAATTAAAGTTAATGACATACACTAATTCTGGGGAGCTGGATAACATCCCCAAATTTTCAGTGAATTGATAAGTGCTTTGGCCTAGTTTCCCAGAAATACATAAACAAATAAAGGCTTGTTACATAGGCTAATAAGACTAACCACTGTTGCAGAGGTACATGTGCACATCACTTATGGAGATGGGAACATATTTGAGATAACTGAAGACTGTGTGTACTTCACAAAAAAATGGTCTTATATATAACAAGCAGCTATAAATAAGGTAGAACTTTAGTCACTGCAACCACTGACTTATTTGTAGTTAATTAAAAATATGGCACCTAGAAATCTATAGAAACTAGGGTGCCCTATAGAATTCAGACTCCAGTGTGAAGATGTCTCTTAATACTAGGAAAATTGTCCAACCTGCATGTGAAAAGTAAAATGATTTGAATGAAAATGAAAAACAACACATTGCATACAAAGAACTGAAATACAAAGCTCTGAAAACTTCTTACTCAGAACTATGGGAACCAGAAAAGAATGGAGTACTTTAAAGGGGTTGCAAGCAAAGGCTGAAGACCCAGATTCTGCATAAGCAAAAGTATTCTCCTAGAATGAAAGCAAAAACAATGTCTCCAGGTTTAAAAATAAAAATCTTTAATAAGATTCATTGTTAACAGAGACTAAGAAAGTGTTGGGGCTGAAAAGGAAAACAGTCACAAAGACAGGACGCTTCTGAAAAGAAGGAAGATCATCAAGATAGTGAGTGCTGGGCTCTGGAAGGGAGTGAGCAACACCTCAGCACTGGGGGTGCAGTAGTAGAGACGGGGTTCCTGGAGCTCCTTAGTCAGCCATCTAGCCAATCCAGTGACTATCATGATAAATGGGGGGAAAATCGAAACATTTCCTCACAATCGGGAACAAGACAAGGATATCTACTCTCTGTTCCTATTTAACATAGTGCTTACATCTTAGCTAGAGCAATAAGACAGAAGAAGAAGATAAAGGGGCTACAAATCAGAAAGGAAGGAGTCAAAGTATTGCCATCCTGGAGTTTCAGCCTCTAGATAGCACAGGGTTTGTAAAAAGTCCATGGTGTTGGCGGAAACTAAACTTTTCTACCTGAGGGGTATAGGAAGGAACATACATGATCTGATGGTCATTTCCTTTATTTTCTCATGATGAATCTTCCTCTCTCTTTGTTCTTACAGCATATAATACACAACAGATTTTTTTCATGCTGAATATAGGAGTTACATTTTAAGGTCACATTCCAGTAAATGATAAGAGACAGAGCCATCCCAAAAACAAACAAGTAATAAATCTCAACGTCTTAATTGGCAGAGCTGTAATTTCTCAGCTGCAGCTATAAATAAGGAGACAGTCAGCCCGTTATCTTATTAAGGAGATAGCCTATGAAGGAATTTCAAGGGAGTTATAGAGGGCTAAACTACTGGGGAGTCTAAGAAGAAATAATAAAATCATGCACTATCCTATATTTCTTAAGTGTAACTAACATTTTAGGCTAACATTTCATGAATATCAATCATAAAGGTGTCAGTTTCTCTTGGACTGAAATGTTTGCAAAGAGTGAGAAGCACAGCTAAGCTTTATTAGCACTCTCCAAGGTACAAATCCTAAACTGTGTATAGCTCTAGACCATAAAAAAGGAAACTTGCAGCTCTTTTTAGGGCTATGAAGTCAGATTATACTCTGTAGCCCTGGCTGCTTGGAAAAACTTTTCCCATGGTTTCTTTGAAGGAAAACTGTTTCATCTATAGACCTCGGTGAATCATATCCTGTCATTCACACAATTTCAGGATCCATGGTAAAGAAGTTAGTTGGTTGAACTTTGAGTCTCATATCATGAAACTGAGGTTGAGAGTTTGTGCACAGAGTTAATCGCTGTCCTAGAAAACAGCCAGGCTAGCAAGAGAGGGGCTGGGACCATGATAAAGCTGCTTTGTACCTATAACCTTGGTTCAACAAATCAGACAGCTGGTAATTCCGTCCTTGTGAACTGGACTGCATTTCTTGGGAAAGTTTATCTTAAAACCCACTACCAAGGCATCTAGTCTAATCTGAAGATACTTTGAGGCTTTAAATAAGCCAATGGTGTAAAAGCTGTCTTAGTAGCTGAAAATACTGTTACTTTCCTATGTTAGCCTGAGCTATGATATAAAACAGATTTTAAGTATCTCAGAGTTCTTGTGGAACAACAGGCTTAGTTATGAAAACATTTTTATTCATCAAAATTATACAGCTTAAGGAGAAATCGTCTTCCTGAAAATTCACAGATACAAAGGTACCTAATAGATGGAATATATATTCATGAGGAGAACAAACTACCATAAGGGTGTAGTAAAAAATTCCAATAGCTGTTTAGAGAAAAATTGTAGTAGCACATGAGAAAATTACAGACAGAAGCAAATGGTATACAGAGGCTGTGGCCCCGTGGTCCATGCCTAATGGGGTTTCCCTATCAGAGAATTATTCATCTGGTGGGTTGACCTCTTGAATATTGGTTGCCATCTGCTGTATTATGCCGTGGCTCTTGGTATCAAAGCATTGTCATTTGCATAAAAGACCCACCCCAAAAGACACATCAAATATCCTAAAGACTTCTCCAGAAATCTCATACAACTGATAAATGCCTTTAGGACAGTGGCAGAATACAAAATCAGCACACTAATCAGTAGCCTTTTATAAACCAACAACAAACATATCAAATGTGTATTGTAACTGTATATAAGTTCATCTAGTTGTATAGTCTTTGGGTCTGGTTAATTTTGGGGTGTGATGTTTTCATTTATGTTCAAGATTTTATAATCAAATTTATAAAAATTTTAAAAAAGAATGAAATTATGGAAACAATCCTACCCATAACAGCCTCAAGAAATATCTTGGAATAAATTTAACAAAGGAAGCAAAAGGCTTGGACAATGAAAACTTTAAGATACTAAAGAAAGAAAATGAAGAAGATAGTAGAAGAAAGACCTCTCACGCTCATGGACTGATAGGATTAACACTGTAAAAATGTCCATCCTACCAAAAAACAACCTACAGATTCAAAGCAATTCCCACCAAAAATCCAATACAGTTCTGTATAGAAATTGAAAACAAAGAGCACAAAGTTTGTATGGAAAACAAAAGACCCAGGATAGCCCAAAGCATCCTGACTAATAAAAACACTGTTGGAGGCATCACCATCCCTCATTTCAAGTTATGCCACAGGCTTTCATGGCTGTCAAAGAACCAGTTGTTACTCTCATGGATCTGCTTTGTAAGCTAGAGATGCTGGGAGGTGTGGAACTTCCCCATGCCTGTGACTAATAACTCAAAGTTAAATCTGGTCCTATCCTGAATTCACAGCTTTCCAGAAGCTGCTGAAACATGTGGAACACCCCAAGCACTGACCTGTCCTTGTTTCAAGCACATTGTTTGTGATTAATCTGTTTACATTTTATCTCTTCTTGGTTTAACTTTGGTAAGTCATATGAATTAAGAAATTCATCCATTTCTTTTAGATTTTCTAATTCAGTGGAATAAGTTTTTGAAGTGTGGCCCTACAGTCACCCAGCCCCAAGATCTCACTGGCACACATCTCTCCTTTCAGCTCTAATTTTATTAATATATCTTCTCTCTCTTTCATTGATTAATTGCCTAAAAGTTTATCAATCCTGAAATTAAACTCTATGTTAGGTGGTTAGGCATCTAAAGTTCAATATTTCTCACCAGCTTGCAAGCAATGAGACTGAACCAGTAATTTTTAAAAATTCCCACCCCCAAAAGTCCAGGCCCAGGTGGATGTACCACAGAATTCTACCAGATCTTTAAAGAATTAAAATTGATACTTCTCAAAGAGAAGGCGGGGCACTTCCAAATGCTTCTTATGGCACTGGCGCTACAGTGGACCCAAACCAGATACAGACACAACAAGAAAGGAAGTTATAGATTCTTCACTTAAATATTAATCTCAGTGCAGTGGACCAACCCTGTGTTCTCTTATGTTTTCCTTTTCATTTTGATAGGCTCCCCAAGGAACACAGGCTGTCTGGTCTCTCTGCCTCAGGCCCCGAATGCAGTGATTGTTTCAGGTTGTCTGTTGGCATTTCTTTACCTTTTTTCTTTTTATTCTACCTTTGATCAGAGCAACCTCCACTCTCTTGTCTTTGTTGTCCTCTCTTCAATTCACTTTGCCTTTCTCTATTTTTCCCTCCATCATCCTCAGACCAACTCTCCATTTGTCCCTCAGCAACAAATACCCTAGTGCACACAGTGCCATCTATATTCCT
Source organism: Peromyscus melanophrys (assembly GCA_902168415.1). Taxonomy (NCBI): domain Eukaryota; kingdom Metazoa; phylum Chordata; class Mammalia; order Rodentia; family Cricetidae; genus Peromyscus; species Peromyscus melanophrys. The sequence continues at coordinate 15,804 of CABHPR010142623.1, read as the reverse complement.
ATATCACCCCAACCACAAAGTATTGGAGGTGAAGAGGCCATTGTTTGGACTAATGCTGTATTTTCATAGCAGGTATATTGATGTTGCTTCTATAGATGGTATTCTACTCTCAGAGTAGTACTGTAGAGCAGACTTGAATTATACTTACTTGAATTACACCTTACTACTGGATTATACCCCAGCCAACTAGAGACAAGTGACATTTTTTGTTGTTATTTTGTTTTGTTTTTTTGTTGTTGTTGCTTTTTTTGTAATTTAACTTTTTATAGATTCTTTGTGTATTTTATATTGTGCGTCTTGATCCCACTCATCTCCCAATTCCTTCACATCCACCCTCTGCCCTTGCAACTCCCTCCCAAGATAAAACAAAATAAAATTTAAAAGAAATGAAAAAGAAAAATCTCATAGTAGAAGCTATAGTGTGATACAGTGAGTCACACAGTGTACCCTTAAGTCCATACATCTTTACTTGCAAGTGTTCATTGCAAGTGTCAGAGGCCTCTAGTTTCTGCTATACTATCGACACTGGGCCCTCACTGGGACTCCTCTTGGATATTCTGTTGTCCTCTGTCATGGAGATCCTGTAGCTTTGGGTCTACAGGACCCTCCCCTTTACATGCTCCAGCAGATCATAGATGTGGTGGATGTTTGGATGAGCCAACTCATAGCCCTGGATCTGGGCCTGGATGGTTGCTGTGTTGGTCAGTCCATCAGCTTTCCCTCATCCTCACCACTGTGGTAAGCTCTCCAGCACCACCCCAGCAAGTTCACCCTATGCAGTAAACAGCAAGGGGCAGGGCCGGTTCTCCTGATCCCATGCCTTTGGGACCAATTCACCAGCACTTACACTACCAGAACCAGCTCTACTATACTGCCCAGGCAAAGTGCAGGGACTGCTTTCCTGGGTGCCTTAGTTGCTCAGGGGCAGGGTCAGCTGTCTCACCTACCACAGGTGGAGGGTCATCTTTCCCTCTCCCTTGCCACCACATGACAGACAAGGGACGTGGGGCCAGCTCTCCCACTCTCACAACCTCAGGGCAGGCTTGCCTGTGCCCCTTCCAGCAGGGTCAGCTCTACTGTGCTACCCAGGGGCGGTGTAGGACCTGCTCTCTTGAGTCCTGCAGCCTGTTAGGGGCAGGGCCAGCTCTACAACTCTCATGACCTAGGAGTCAGCTCTCCCACCTGACCCAGAGGTGAGGAGCAAGGGGGAGGCAACTCTCCCTGGCCCATGTGACATGTAACATCTTAATAGTACTCTAATCTAGTCCTATTTGAACATTGTAAATACTTCAACTGAAAAACAATGGATATTTTTTATAAATCCAATCAATGACCTAATCCCATATGCACAAGCATCAATGCAGAAACATAAGAAACATGAAATACTAAAACAATGTGACTCCTAAAATGATTATAAATTCTACGGTAACAAACTCCAATTAAGGTGAATTATATGAAATTCCACACAAATAATTAAAAGCAATGATTATAAGAATGTCATTGAAATTAAGTATGACATGAATAAAGTAAGGATATCAACATAGAGTATGAAATTGGAATTCAATAAAGATAGAAACATCAAATTTTCAAACTGAAATATTAGAAGTGAAAGTTTAATAAGTTAGATTTTTTAAAAATTGAGTAAGAATTCTCATCAACAAAATTAGTCAAATGGAAGACAGACTATCAGAACTTGTAAGATAAACTAATAAGGAAGTCTGAACATAACATTTGAGATCTATGGGATATCATTAAGAGAAATCTACAAATTATGGGCATAGAAAAAATAGAATGATTTTTGGTTAAGTCACAGGAAACACATTCAATGAAATCACAGAAGAATGTGTCCCAAGTCTGGGAAAACCATTGGTCATCCATGTAGAAGAGATATTTTGAACATCAAATAGAAAAAGAAAACCAGAAAATGAAGTTATCAGGTTGTATTATAGTTAAAATACCAGATATATGGGATAAAAAGTACATTAAAGATTGCAAGAGAGAGATTGCAAAAAAGATAGCAAAAAATCATGTCACATATAATGGAAAATCCATCAAAATAAGAGCATAGCTCTCAACAGAGATTCTAAAAGCCAAAAGGGCATGGGATGATGTATGTCAAGCTGTGAAAGACAATAAAGCCATCCAATATCACTATAGCCAGAAAGCTATCATTCATAATTGAAGGAGAAAGAAACAGTTTCCATGACAGACATAAACTAAACAAACTCATGGCTACTGAGCCAGGACTACAGAAGGTAGTTTATGGAATCAGTCACACCCACAGAAGAGAGGGGAGAGAGAAATACGCCCCACAAAGACACAGGAAAGAATAGGCCATCTTCTTGGATGGTGAGTAATCAAATGGGGGTTGTGAATGAACCAATATTACAGAAGCAATAAAATGACACGAATTAGTACATATGTTCTAATAACAACTCTGATACCAATAGTCTTGATTCACCCATCAAATGTACAGGTACTAGATTAGATTTTTGTAAGTGATCCATCTTGCCTAAATAAATATCTCACAGCAAAGACAAACATAGCCTTAGGGAGAAGAGATGAAAAAGATTTTCCAAACTAATGAAACTAGAAATCAATCAGGTGCATGAAACTTAACATCTGACAAAATTTCAAAATTAATGAGAAGAAAAGTTTTAAAGAGCACAACATATTTATTAAGGAATGATCCATCAATGCTAGATTGTGACACAATGATCCACTGAGCATGACAATGCCACCTTGTCATATCATGATTCAGTGTGCCTTCACTACATTGCATTGTGATATCACAATGATCCATTTTGCCTTCACAATGCTGAACTGTTCAATCACAATGCTCAGTTTTGCCATCTCAATACTACACCTTGTCAAACAACACTCCTTGATCCAACACGATATTATATTGTGTCATCATTTCTCTGGCTATCTACCTAGGAGTGGGATTGCTACATCAAATGGCAGCTTCACTTTTGTTTTGTGTTTGCTTTTTTAAAGACAGCCATATTGTTCTCCCTAGTCATTCTAATTCACATTTCCACCAAGTGTGTAAGGATTCCATTTTCTTCACACCCTTGCCAGTACTTGCTATCTTTTAGTCTGTCTGGTATAAGGAATGTGTAGAGATGGAACTATTAAGATTTGCCTAGTTTTAGCTTTTTTTGAAAAATATTTTTGTGTGTAGGTGTTTTGCCTGCATGTGTGTCTATGCATCACATGCATGCAGTGCCCAAGAAGGCCAGATGAGGGCGTTGGAATCTCTGGAACTGGAGTTACTGATAATTGTGAGGTGCCATGTGGGTGCTGCAAACTGAACATGGGTCCTCTGGAAGAGCAGCCAGTGCTCTGAACCATTGAGCTATACCCCTGCCTAGTTTTAGATTTTAAAATTCTTGTGCTTAATGATCTGTCCTACACCCAGCAAATGAGGTCTCATACAATGCTATGCTGTAAAAGGCTTGGGTAGTATTGGTGGTGGCAGCTCCTCAGCCACCTAGACTGATGCTAAGCTGGGTTGTATCTGAGTCTTATCGAAACAAGGGCTTGAACATTCTCAGGGGAATGCCAACACCCACACCACAGATGGCTGTGATGACAGCTGAAACACAAGTCTCTCCACTGAAGTGCCATCATCTGCCTGGTGTGGAAGCAGATCTGGAGCCTTACTTGCAAGTATTGGTCTGACGATGGCTGTGCTGCCCGTGACTGGGGAGGACTGATAGATACAATTCTTTGGCCTTATAAGCTAATGCTAAGCTACACTGCAGCTGGGGGTGGGAGGCCTCACAGTTGTATGCAACCTCAAGAAGAGGATAGTTATAACCTGGGATTACCCAAGACTGGAAATGATATTAGTCTCACAGCACAGGTCTCTGTCTGACACCAGGGCGAGTACTAAGGTGGTGTCTATGAGGCCAGGTCTGTTTCTTTTGAGTGCTGAGTTTTACCCAAAAGGGCCTGTCACTAGGTTTTGAGCCAAAGCCCCTTACTGGTTTTTGGGATTCCTAGCAGGGTAGAATTTTGCTTCCACTCTACAAATCAAGAGTTTTAATGTTGCTAGCTGGCCACTTGGCCTGAGGTTGTCCATGTGGTTCAGTCTATCTATTGGCCTTCAGTAAAGATTATGGGGTTCCTGTAGCAACATTTTCAACTATAACCCAATTAAAGAAGACATGAGTAGAAATACTTAAAAATTAAGATAATATACTTCTAAATATCCCATGAGTCCCCAAAGAAACCATAAGCAATATTTGTGAAATATCCCAAGCTGATTAGAAATGAAAATGTAATGCATCAAAATGTGTTGGGTGTAGATAAAAGAGTGGTTATAAAGAAACTTGTTGTTTTAAATGTTTGTAGTAGAAAAGAAATGTTATAAAAATCAATAAATTAAGTTTCTACCTTGAGAAACTGGAAAAAAGAATAAATGTAAAGTAAGTGAACAGAAGGGAGCAGCAAAAAGGAGATGAGAACAGAAACAGTAAAAAAGAAAATTGACAGAGAAAAAACCAAGCTATATGTGTTCTTCACAAAGGCCAGCAAAACTAAAGAATCCTTTCGAAGTCTCATGAAGGGGAAAGAGGAAATCCAAAACTCACCAGTGTCAAAACTGAACAGGAGCCTCAAAATAGATATGAAGGTAATGATTAGAGGACGTCTTGGCCGTGTGCCAAGAAATACATGATTCCGACACACAGCCCCTACCTCCTTCAAGACCACCAAATCCTGCTGCTCTAACAGGTGAAATCGCTGCTACCAAAAGGACTGTCTAAGGAGGCCTTGGAAATACAAGTTTTGCAACATCAACAAAAACTGTATTTCTATGAATCTCACTGGAGGAAATCTTCCAGACTGACCATTGTGCTGACCATTCAAGATCCAGTTACTGTGGATGGCTCAGAAGAAGAAGAAGAAAAAAAAACAATATTTGATAAAGTATTTTCTTATTACACTGGGTTATTTATGGCCATTTTATAAGAATACATAATGTACTTTGAGCATATTAACGCCATAGGCTAATCTCCTTTTTTCCCCTTAGAACAAAATACAAAAATCCCATTACTCCAAGTATAGTGGTCAGTAGTGATCCATCCATCAGATGTAACCAACGTCCCTTTAGATAAATGTGGTATATTGCTGCACAAGGCAATGGAGCAAAGAGGAGACTGCCTTGGAACTGACAGTGGCTTATGGAATTGTGTTGGTTCATTTATTGTGTTTATGTCACAACATAAAAATAGGGCATATTTGCTACATTTCTGTTCCATGCATACGAAATCTGAAACACTTTACAAACATGTGCCCACTCAATCTAAAGAAGTTTTGTGAAATTGATTTAGTGAAAACCATTTTAATGTCCAAGAAGCTGGAATCAAACACCCAAAACCACACCCAGAACTCTGGCTGAACCCATGAAAGGGTAATTATATAAGGCTAACAGAAGTAGAAAGGACTAGAAGTTAGGAAAGGGCAAGGAGGAGAGGCAAACTCAGTCCCTGTGGCTTTTCTCACAAGAGGTCAAGCCTGAAGATGAAATCTCAGTATCATCAGTGTACAAGGAGGAATCTAAGTTGTGAGGTCCTAAGAGGGTGAACACACTCAGGAGGAGGTCAGAGGCCAGTGTGTATGCTTCCTATTCCTCCTGTAATAATAATAATAATAGTAGTAGTAATAATAATAATAATAATAGTAATAATAATAATAATAATAATAACCAGTCTTAGTAGTTTGACCCTCTAATTTGTTATCCCAACTCACAGTTCCTGTAAGTCAGATGTCAGAAATGGTCTTCACAGGGTTAAAGCTGAGCTGTCAGCACAGCTGTGTGACTTCTGGGAGCTTTAAGAAGGAGTCTGTCTCTCTCTCTCTCTTTCTAGCGTCTAAGGATTGCATAGTCCATGGCCCACTCCCTGAAAAGGCCTCCATCTAGCCAATTTTCTTTTATCATTCCTACATTCTTATCATTCTTACAGTCTGGATATGAGGCGCTTAACCTGCCCCCCCAAACACACACACACACACACACACACACACACACACACACACATCCCAAGGTGTTTTGAAGGCTTAATCCTGAACTGCTACCATTGGATTAACTCATTGATTATAAGATGAATGGACTATTAGAAGGTGAGCCATAATGGGAGGAAATAGTTCACTATGAATATGTCTAATCTCTCTCTGTCTCTCTATCTCTGTGTCTCTGTCTGTGTGTGTGTGTGTGTGTGTGTGTGTGTGTGTGCGCGCACGCGCGCGCGTGCGCGTGCGCATGTGGTCTGTCTTTCCACGGCACATAGCAGTGACCCAGACAAACACATACTGAACTCTTTGAAATCATGAGCCAAAATGACTATCTGCTTTGGGGGGCTGTTTTCTTGAACAGTCTGTCACAGAGTTGAGAATCTAAGTAGCACAACCACATCCCTATCTCTGGCCCTGGCCTTCCTGTCTCCTTCTCATACTACTTAAGCCCCCCTGTGACTGTACCTGGTCCCTTAAGACAGAAATAACTTAATCCTATCTGCACAGGTATTTTTACCACATAAGAATGTATTCACATATTGCAGGAATAAGGACCTGGATATCACTGAAGACAATTATTCTGTTTCACATAGCCAAGATCCAAACTCTGAGGAACATGCCCATTATTTAAGATTGGTAAGCTTTGGGACATGAAAAAGAATTAGCAATAAGAATGACTTATAGGACAGGCCCCATCTGCATCCCTCCCCCTCCCACCTACCACAGCCCTAGCAACTGGGCAGCAGCATCCTCCCACAGAACATTGCCTTCCCATGGCATTAGCGAACCCCAGAGCCACAGGCCCCACCTGCACCAATTGGAGGAAGAGGTGAGTGTCAGAGCTGGCTGGACCCTAGGCCCCAGAGGCACATCTTGTGCCCCTCCCCCCAATCACAACCCCAGTGACTGGAACAGGAACTACAAATGCAAGCATAACCAACAGAATGCAAGAGATGGAAGAGAGAATCTCAGCTCAGCTGTTGAAGATACTGTAGAGGAAATAGATTCATCAATCAAAGAAAATGTCAAATCCAACAAATTCTTAACACAAGAAATCCAGGAAATCTGGGACAGCATGAAAAGACCAAACCTAAGAATAATAGGGATAGAATAAGGAAAATTCCAGCTCAAAGGCACAGAAAATATACTCAGCAAAATCATAAAAGAAAACTTTCCCAACCTAAAGAAGAAAATGCCTATGAAGATACAAGAAGCTTACAGAACACCAAACAGACTGGATCCCCCCAAAAAAGTTCCCTTGCCACATAGTAATCAAACTGCTAAACATACAGAATAAAGAAAGAATATTAAGAGCTGCAAAAGAAAAAGGCCAAGTAACATACAAAGTCAGACCCATCAGAATAACACTGGACTTCTCAATGGAGACTCTGAAAGCCAGAAGGTTCTGGATAGACATTCTGCACACACTAAGAGACCACAGATGCCAACCCAGACTATTATATCCAGCAAAACTTTCAATCACCATAGATGGAGTAAACAAGATATTCCATGGCAAAACCAGATTTAAACAATACAAATCCAGCCCTACAAAAAGTAGTAGAAGGAAAACTCCAACCCAACAAAGTTAGCTGCACCTACCAAAACACAGGCAATTGATAACCTCACACAGCATATCTCAAAGAAGGGAAACACATACACACACTACCACCAATAACAACAAAACCAAAAGTAACAGAAATTAATAATCATTGATCATTAATATCTCTTAATATCAGTGGACTCAATTCACCTATTAAAAAGATACAGGCTAGCAGAATGGATAAAAAAACAGGATCCATCCTTCTGCTACATACAGGAAACACACCTCAACATCAAAGACAGATATTTCCTCAGAGTAATGATTTTCCAATCAAAGGGACCTAACAAACAAGCTGGTGTTGCTATCCTAATATCTAACAAAATAGATTTCAAACTAAAATTAATCAAAAGAGATGGAGCAGGACATTTCATACTCATCACAAGAAAAATCTATCATGATGAAGTCTTAATTCTGAACATCTATGACCCAAACAAAAGGGTACCCACATTTGTAAAAGAAATATTACTAAAGCTTAAATCACACTTCAACCCCCTACACACATACTAATAGTAGGAGACTTCAGCACCCCACTCTCACCAATGGACAGGTCTGCCAGACAGAAATTTAACAGAGAAATAAAGGAACTAACAGATATTATCACACAAATGGACTTAACAGACATCTATAAAACATTTCACCCAAACACAAAAGAATACACCTCCTTCTCAGTACCTCATGTAACCTTCTCTAAAACTGACCACATACTTGGTAACAAAGCAAATCTCAATAGATAAAAAAAAAAATGGAATAACCCCTGTATTTTATTGGATCACCATGGCTTAAAGTTAGAATTCAAAAACAACACAAATTGCAGAAAGCCTACAGACTTATGAAAATTGAACAATGCTCAACTGAATTGCCACTAGGTCAAGGAAGAAATAAAGAAATTAAAGACTTCCTAGAATTCAATGAAAATGAATGCACAACATACCCAAACTTATGGGACACTATGAAAGCAGTGCTAAGAGGAAAGCTCATGGTACTAAGTGCTTACATAAAGAATGTGGAGAAATCTCACACTAGCAACTCACCAGCATACCTGAAAGCTCTAGAACAAAAAGAAGCAAACTCACCCAAGAGGAGTAGATGACAGGAAATAATCAAGTTGAGGACTGAAATCAATAAAATAGAAACAAAGAGAACAATACAAAGAATTAATGAAATAAAGAGTTGGTTCTTTAAGAAAATCAACAAAGATAAACAAACCCTTATCCAAACTAACCAAACAGCAGAGAGAGAATATCTAAATTAACAAAATAAGAAATAAAAAGGGAGACATAACAACAGACATTGAGGAAATCCAGAGAATCATTAGGTCATACTTTGAAAACCTGTACTTCACAAAACTGGAAAATGCAAAAGAAATGGACAATTTTCTTGATAGGTACCACATACCAAAATTAAATCAAGACCAGATAAACAATTTAAATAGACCTATAACCCCTAAGGAAATAGAAGCAGTCATCAAAAATCTCCCAACCAAAAAAATCCCAGGGCCAGCTGGCTTCAGCACAGAATTCTACCAGAATTTCAAAGAAGAGCTAATACCAACACTCCTTAAATTGTTTCACACAATAGAAACAAAAGGAACATTGCCAAACTCTTTTTCTGAGGTTATAGTTACCCTGATACTCAAACCATACAAAGATGCAACTAAGAAAGAGAATTACAGACCAATCTCCCTCATGAACATTTGCTGTGGGATGTCCTGTATGATGTGAATATATGTTGCTATGATTGATTGATAAATAAAACACTGATTGGCCAGTAGCCAGGCAGGAAGGATAGTGTAGGCGGGACAAGGAGAGGAGAATGCTGGGGGGAAGAAGGCTGAGTGAGAGAGACGCTGCCAGCTGCCGTGGGGAGCAGGATGTAAAGTACTGGTAAGTCACGAGCCACATGGCAAAGTATAGATTTATAGAAATGGGTTAATTTAAGATATAAAAACTAGATAGCAAGAAGTCTGAGCCATTAGGCCAAACAGTTTAAATAATATAAGCATCTGTGTGTTTATTTGAGTCTAATTGGCTTCCAGGCGGGACTGGAGATAACTTCAGCTACAAACATTGATGCAAAAATTCAATAAAATATTGGCAAACCAAATCCAAGAACACATCAAAAAAACAAAACAAAAAACATCCACCATGATCAAGAAGGTTTTATCCCAGAGATTCATGGAAGGCTCAACATATGAAAATTTGTCAACGTAATCCACCATATAAACAAACTGAAAGAAAAACAGCACATGATCATCTCATTAGATGCTGAAAAAGTCTTTGATAAAATCCAACACCTCTTTATGATAAAGGTCTTTGAAAGGTCAGGAATATAAGGAACATAACTAAACATAATAAAAGTAAAAGCAATATATAGCAAGCAACAGCCAACATCAAACTAAATGGAGAGAAATTCAAAGCAATTCCACTAAAATTAGGAACTAGACAAGGCTGTCCACTATCCCCATATCTATTCAATGTAGTATTTGAAGTTCTATCTAGAGTAATAAGACAACAAAAGAAGATCAAGTGGATACAAATTGGAAAGGAAGAAGTCAGACTTTTGGTATTGCAGATGATAAGCTAGTATACATAAATGACCCCAAAAATTCTACCAGGAAACTCCTAAAGCTGATAAACTCCTTCAATAATGTGGCAGGATACAAGATTAACTCAAAAAAATCAGTAGCCCTCCTATATACAAATAATAACTGGACTGAGAAAGAAATCAGAGAAACATCACCTTTAACGATAGCCACAAATAACATAAAATATCTTGGGGGTAACTCTAACTAAACAAGTGAAAGACCTATATGGCAAGAACTTTAAGTCTTTGAAGAAAGAAATAGAAGAAGATATGTAGTTGATATATTGTGCATCCCAATAAACTTATCTGGGGGTCAGAGAACAGAACAGCCACTATATTAAACATAGAGGTTAGGCAGTGGTAGCACATGCCTTTAATCCTGGCATTCCAGAGGCAGAGATCCTTCCAGATCTCTGTGAGTTCAAGGCCACACTGGAAACAGCCAAGCATGATGACATACACCTTTAATCCCAGCGCTTTAGATTTCATGTCTTGCTTGGGGAAAACACATGCCTTTTTAATCCCAGGAAGTGATGGCAGGAAGCAGAGAGGTATAAAAGGCATGAGGACCAGGAACTAGAGGCTATTAAGCTTTTAGGCTTTTAGCAGCAGTTCAGCTGAGATCCATTTGGGTGAGGACTCAGAAGCTTTCAATCTGAAGATTTGTGGAAACAGGATCCAATGAGGAGTTGTTGAGGTGAGGTTAGCTGTGGCTTGTTCTGCTTCTCTGATCTTTCAGAATTTACCCCAATACCTGGCTCCTGTGTTTTTTATTAATAAGACCATTTGAAATTCGTATTAGAGATATCAGAAAATGGAAGGATCTCCTATGCTCTTGAATAGGTAGAATCAACATAGTAAAAACAGCAATCTTACCAAAAGCAATCTACAGATTCAATGCAATCCCCACCAAAATCCCAATACAATTCTTCACAGACCTGGAAAGAACAATACTCAACTTCTTATGGAAAAACAAAAAACTCAGGATAGACAAAACAATCCTGTACAATAAAGGAATTTTGGAGGTATCACCATCCCTGACTTCAAGCTTTACTATAGAGTTATAGTAATAAAAGCAGCTTGGTATTGGCACAAACAGACATGTGGATCAATGGAATTGAATTGAAGATCTGACATTAATCCACATACCTATGAACACACGATTTTTGACAAAGAAGCCAAAATTGTACAATAGAAAAAAGAAAGCATCTTCAACAAATGGTGCTGGCATAACTGGATGTCATCATGTAGAAGAATGCAAATAGATACATACCTATCACCATGCACAAAACTCAAGTCCAAATGGATCAAAGACCTTAACATTAATCCAGTTACACTGAACCTGATAGAAGAGAAAGTGGGAAGTAGTCTTGAACACATTGGCACAGGAGACCACTTCCTAAATATAACACCAGTAGCACAGACACTGAGAGCAACAATTAATAAATGGGACCTCCTGGAACTGAGAAGCTTCTATAAGGCAAAGGACATGGTCAATAAAACAAAATGACAGCCTACAGAATGGGAAAAGATCTTCACCAACTCCACATCTGACAGAGGGCTGATCTCCAAAATATATAAAGAACTCAAGAAACTAGGCATCAAAATATCAAACAATCAAGTTTAAAAATGGGTTACAGATCTAAACAGAGAATTCTCAACAGAAGAATCTCAAATGGCTGAAAGACATTTAAGAAATTGCTCAATATCTTTAGCCATAAGGGAAATGCATATCAAAATAACTCTGCAATATCATCTTACACCTGTCAAAATGACTAAGTTCAAAAACACCGATGACAGCTTATGTTGGAGAGGATGTGGAGCAAGGGGAACACTCCTCCACTGTTGGTGGGAGTGCAAACTGGTACAACAACTCTGGAAATCAGTATGGTAGTTTCTCAGAAAATTGGGAATCAATCTACCTCAAGACCCAGCAATACCACTCTTGTGCATATACCAAAAATATGCTCAAGCATACCACAAGGACACTTGCTCAACTATGTTCAAAGCAGCATTATTTATAATAGCCAGAACCTGGAAAAACCTAGATGCCCCTCAACCAAAGAATGTATTTTAAAAATGTGGTACATTTAAACAATGGAGTATTACTCAGTGGTTAAAAAATAATGACATCATGAAATTTGTAGGCAAATGGGTGGAACTACAAAAAAATCATCCTGGGTGAGGTAACCCAGACCCAGAAAGACAAACATGGTTCGTACTCACTCATAAGTGGATATTAGATGCAATGCAAAGGATAACCAGGCTACAATCCACAACCCCACAGAAGCTAAATAAAAAGAAAGACTCTAAGAGTGACATGTGTGGATCGCCCCAGGAAGGGGAAATAGTTACAATCTTCTGGGTAAACTGGGAAGGAGGGTAGAAGGGAGGGGATAGGGTATGGAAACATGAGGGATGACCGAGTTGGGGGATGGACAGAGAGGAACGGAGAGGGAGAGCAATGAAAGAAATATCTTCATAGAAGGAGCCATTATGGGGTTAAATAGAAACCTGGTGCCAGGGAAACTCCCAGGAATCCACAGGATGACCCCTTCTAAGGCTCCTAGCAGTAGTGGAGAGGGTGCCTGAACTGGCCTTCCCCTGTAATCAAATTGATGACTACCCTAAATGTCATCATAGAACCTTCATCCAGTGACTGATGGAAGTAGATGCAGAGATCCATAGCTAAGCACTGGGCTGAGCTCCTAGAGTTCAGTTGAAGAGAGGGAGGAGGGATCATATGAGCAAGAGGGGTCAAGATCATGATGTGGAAAACCACAGAAATAGCTGACCCAAGCTAATGGGAGCTCATGGACTCTGGACTGACAGCTGGGGAGCCTGCATGGGACCAAAGTGGGCCCTCTGAATGTGTGACCATTATGTGGCTTGATCTGTTTGTAGGGTCCCTGGCAGTGAGACCCCAGGTACATGAACTAGCCTTTTAGAGACCATTCCCTATGGTGGGATATAGTGCTCAGCCTTGATGCATGGGGCTTGGTCCTGCCTCAATTTGGTATGCCAGACTTTGTTGACTCCCCAAGGGAGGCCTTACCCCCTCTGAGGAGTAGATGGAGGGGAGAGGAGAGCAGGAAAAGGAGAGGGAGCGGGAACTGTGATTGGTATGTAAAATGAAAAAAAATAATAAAAAAATATTTGTTTATATATATAAAGAATGATTTCCAAAACATCTGCTACCAGTGACATTTGCAATTTCAAGTATATCTGCTCCAGTTAGAGTTGCAGTGTTAAGGCGAGCTTTGGCTTTTTCCCCTCTTTCACCAACTCAAGAGGAAGAAGCTGTTTGGGGTGGGTCCCTTGAGGTAGCTCAGGGATAAGCATAAAGGGGCTCTGCAAAGCCCAGAATAATAATGCGATTACTTTCCTTGATTCGCCCTTCTTCAGAGAAAAACAGACTTGTTTTGAAGGTCGGTGTGCCTCACTGGAAGGGCTGCAACCCTTTGAGGGTTTCTATGTGGGTTCCTCCCACCTGCTTCTGCAAGGCCACCACTCTAACAGATGATGTATTGGTAATAGGAAGGGTTTGTTTTGGTTCAGAGACTCAGAGGTTACAGTTCATGCTCAGCTGGCTCTGTTGTTTCTGGGCCTATGGTGGAAGGGCATGGTAGGGGAGAGCTGTTTGACTTGTGGAAGCTGAGTACTTGATGAGGCAATGGCTGAGGCCCACCTGCAAAAGCTGAATGTGAAGTTGCCCAAGCTGATGGAGAAACAGGCCCAGTTACAGCATATGTCTCGTACTGCCCTTTGCAGCTCTACATCTACTGCTACTGAGAATCAGGAGGCCTTCACTTTCCAGTGGCCATCTTTGTTCAGGCCTCTCCTCTCCTCAGGAAGAGCAAATGACACTATTTTTGCAATTAATTGCCTTACTAATGTTGTTAATCCTAAGATTCATCAAACAAAAAACAATTCCACCATTTTGAGCCAAAATTTAAGATGGACTTTGGTCAGGGACACTCCCTGGAATTCCCAGATGAGTGCCCTCTCCCCCAAGAAGCATGTAGCAGAGCCATTTAAGGACAAATCCATACAGCCACTGCATTTTCCCATGAGGCATTCCAACAGGTCACCTGGTCGTTGGGCATGTGGTGCTTACAAGTTAACTTTGGGTATTACATTGTTCCCCACTGACTCACTGGGGATAGGCAGTCTTTGGTCTCTGTTGCATCCCTCAGTCTATTCCAAGTGTGACATGAGGATTAACAGGTATCAGGCAGGATAAAGGTACAAGGGAGCCATCCTCAGCATATACGAACTCATGGGTTTTACAAATAGTCACCAGCCAGTCCTTGGGCTGAAACTTGGCAATAGTCACAAGCTTTATCACCAGACCCTCATGTGATCTATGGACTTTGTTTCTAAGTTCATGATTTCTTACCCATACAATGAAAAGGCACACTCACAGGGAGTTTGAATGTTCCAGAGAACTTAGTTTATTTACTGCCTGGCCTTTTCTTAAACCTCAAGACATCTGAGGTTAATACTTTTAGTCACTATTTCACAGGAGTTAGAATATATTGTTAAGAGATAACTAATAAAAAAGACAAAAGAAGTGATAGCCAGAGGTTGAGAGGAGCCAGGAAAAAAAGCAGGCAAAGATGAGGTACCAGTTTGTAATGTATACAATTTGATTGTAATGTATACAGTGTAATCTATACAACAATGTATATAGGTTTGTGACGTATACAACCTTGAGTGTCAAAGATTAATCAGTTTATAACATTCATATAATGTTTAGAATATTGAAAGAAAGCAAGAAGTAAAAAATGTTGGTGCAATAAAAGTATAAATAAATATTGATGATGTTCTTTGCAGAACTAGAATTGAGACAAAATGGCTTGACCTTACCCAGGACTGTTACTGTCTGATTACGTATACCTCTGCATTCTGTTAGAATTGACGCTATGCTGGTATCCCAAAATGAATTTCAGGGTCATGGCATAACCCTTACCTGTTTCTCTTCCAGTGTGGCCACATTGAGTAAACATTTCCATTTTTCATCATGTTGACTGGCACATCGAGGAGGCAGTCAAGCCTAACTTGTTAGAACTGCCAGAGGCCAGATTGCAGTCATTGTCTTTTTATCATTGATGTTGCACTGTTAAGAAAGAAAGAAAGAAAGAAAGAAAGAAAGAAAGAAAGAAAGAAAGAAAGAAAGAAAGAAAGAAAGAAAGAAAGAAGGAAAGAAAATCTGATATAGTATCTAGCCTGCATGCACCACCTGAAACAGTTGGTACCCTTTCTCAAAAGGTGACTGTGGACATGTGCATTGCACATAGGCCCAAGACATCTACTTTTACTAACACACCTGAGGCAGGTGCTTCCACCCCACCTATCGCCAGTATTCTTTCTGCCATTTCTCCACAGCCAAACCCAAGCTTGACAGTGAAGGGAAAGCACATACACAGGACATCTTAATGTGGATTTGCCTGAAAATGAAAAAGGAAAGACCCTGAAAAGACATACAGACTGTTTGTAAATAGTGTAGCCCTGAAACCAGACAAGCGTCAGTACACAAGATGCTAACCCCATCATCCAGTGGCCTTGGTTGATGGTTTCACACCCCTGGACTTCAGCTG
>CABHPR010142622.1:19694-47920 GCA_902168415.1 Peromyscus melanophrys | reverse complement strand
GTGTGTGTGTGTGTGTGTGTGTGTGTGTGTGTGTGTGTGTGTGTGTGTGATTTATTAAGTCAGATTACATGAAAACAGTAATAACAGTTGTCTCACACTTGGAAGGCTGAGAACCTGGTGGTTGCTCAGTGCACGGAGCTGACTGCCTCATGGGTCCCAATATGGCACTGAATACCTGGGTACCTGGGCAGCCGCTGCTCCTCACTCAACAGTGGAAGCCTGGAAACACTGGTTCTCATAGCACTACCAGCAGCAAATAACTCTGTGGGAACGGGGGGCCAGCAAGCAAAGGGAGTAATCTCCTTCTGCCACACCCTCTTTTATCTGGACTGCATTTAGAAGGTGCTGCCCACACTTGGGATAGATCTTTCCACACCAATCAATCAATTAATCAATCAAGGGCAATCAGGAAAATTCTTCAAGTGAGGCTCCCTACTCAGGTGATTGTAATTTGTGGTAAATTGACATCAAAACCAACCATCACTAATATTAACTGTTATAAATAAATACGTATAGAATTAGATAGCTGGACACACACACACACACACTGTTTTCATTGAAAAATGTTGGCTGTGACTCTGTAAAGTTGATTTCATGATCCACTGAAGGACTGTGACTTGCAGTTTGAGAAACAGATTGAAACCATGTTGTCTACACATTATTTGGTCCTTATGGCCTTTTATTCCCTTTCAGCAGCCAAACAAGGCTGACTAGACACTGTCCCAGGTTAGCCCATTAACTTACTGTTGATTCTACTCAGCTCTGTGTTTCTGGTCACATACTTCTAAAAGTAAGCTTGTCACTAAACTTCCTTTCCCTTGGAGACAAACAATGTCTACACCCTACTCATAAGATCCCAACAATAAGCCAAAGTTTGAGTCTGCCAAAGTCCACCTTGGATAACCAATGAGCCCAAGTTTATTGGGCTTGCTTACAGAACACAGGCGAGGGGTTACTGGCAGGAGCGTGGGTGACCCTAAAGCAGTAACACGGCAGAGTTGTTGTCCAGCATTGATGATGTTGGGTCACCCTCATTGTCAACTAGATGAAGCCCTCTCACTTATTCATCCCCAGTCTGTATGCTACAGTCCCTTCACGAGATCCAAAGGCCATACGCACTAGGACAAAATTGCATGTAAATGACTTGTGAGGAATGGCTGAATGTGAGTAGATGGAGGTCCAGTGATCTGCCCTGACCCTTCTACCTGGAGGGAATGTCAGTAGTCCACAGGCCCAGCTGTGATGGACTCTCACAAGTAGGTGCACCTACACTCTTGAAAACAGTGGCTGTTTTCCTTGGAGGATAGCACTGTGCAACAAAAGTTTAATTTGTCATATGGGCAAAGCAGAGTTTCCTGGTCAACTCCGGAGCCCTTCCTCAGCTCTTCTGCTTCTGTTCACTTGGAGGAGCACACAGATTCTGGTGTGTTTTCCTCACTGAGGAAAGTGTTTCTCCTTAGCTTTTCCCTATCACCCAACAGACCATTTTTCTCTTAATTTTTCAGTCTTTCCATGTTGAAAGTGAGATGAATAAATCCTGCTTTCCAAAGAACAGACTGCTCTGAGCTCAACAGAGAAGTCAGGCAATACAGGAGCCAATATGGCAGCGGTTCTCAACCTTCCTAATGCTGCAGCTCTTTAATATAGTCCCTCATATTGTGGTGACCCCCAACCATAATATTATTTTGTTGCTACTTCGTAACTGTAATTTTGCTACTGTTATGAATTGTAATGTAAATATCTGTGTTTTCCAGTGGTCTTAGGCAACTCCCCCACCCTCCCGTGAAAGGGTTGTTCAACCCCCCAAAGGGTCACGACCCACAGGTTAAGAATCATAGCATTATCATATCAGAAATATTCATAAAAACATCCAGGCCTTATCACCTGAGTGACCAATATGGCCACAGTCACAGGGTCCTACAGAGAGCACACTGCACAAAATCTATCCATCATCCCTTCTCCATGACTTGTTCAGCACCACGCTGTTCCCAGGCCTGAGCTCATGAGAGATAAAAAGGGCATCCTGCCACCTGCTTACAGATTCACACAGGTAAATCTTAGTGAAGGATTTGTTTCTTGTCTTTGGCTGGTGCTGGGATTAATGAAGGTGGCACCCCATCTCTGTTCAACAGTCCTGTGCTTGGCAGTTTGCACCCGAGTACCTCGCACATTGCCATCTGTGTTCCTCACCTTCTCCTTGAATGACCTTTTCCCAGAATGCTCACACACTGCCTACTTCTCTGCGGAACTCTTTCTGCTTTTGAAAGCCGCATGTCCTCCATTGTCACTTTTACTGTGGCACTTAACTTAGTAGGCCCTGAATTAGAGCTATTAACGTATTTGTGTGGTATCTATATAATTCTAATTCTAAAGAGGCTACGACAGGAATTACCATGGTAAAAGACAATCGTTACAGAAAGCTTAAGACCGTTTTTGCACTTGCACAAACCTAGCTTAGAGTTTCTTTACAAATAAGCAGATGGAGCAAATAACTACTAGTTTTATATAATAACATTTTTATTTCATATGTTTATTTTTTTATGCCCTTTGTTGTCTCTGCACCACTTGCTCCAAGCCTTGTGCATAATGGAAATTTAGAAAATGCTCACCCTATTGAACAAAACCTGAATTAGTTGACTTTCTACATTAAACATCTGTTTTTAAAGAGCCCTGGATTTACAGCATATTCTAATCCAAGCTGAGATAAAGGAGCACACAGTAGTGAATTCTGATCTTTCAGAGTTAAATTATAAGGGATATAGGGAGAGATGGAAAGGGTTTTTGTTTATTTTGCTTATAATTTTTTTCAAATTATTTTTAAGCCCTAAAGATCAGAAACCACACTTGGCAAGAGAAAAGCACAAATGATGTTGAAATGACTTCAGCATTGGCAGGTTGCTCATCTCTCTGGCCCACAGAATATCATTCTTTCTCTTTGTTGCCCCTAAATGCCCAAAGTCTGGTCTCCCAGGGTGATGCCAGGAGTCTGTGTATTTCTGTTGGAATAACCTGTGTGTCTAGAATCAGTTTATCACTGCTCCTGTTTATACTGTAGGTTTAAGATCAGCAAAGGACAACTTCGAACAGACAAAGGCCTTTTAATCCGTATCCCTTCTGCTTCCATCAGCTCCACAGAGCGGCAGGATTCCACAGTGTCCCCATAGTCCTCAGCCTGATGCTGCAGGCTCACAGCGTGCCTTCAGGGTTCGTGATTCTCTTGTAATTGACATTATGATAGAAATATGTGCCAGAACTTTGTTCTATGGGGTTAGATACTGCAATTCAAAATAAATATGTAGATGATGAAAGATACTGTCTGTGTCTGGGATATTTATACCAGTGTGATGACAAGACAAAATTGGCCACATAATTCAACGAGGTAACAGTAAATACAAAATGCAAAATGTGCTTACAAATACAATATACAAAAAATGGTCTTTGTAGCATGTATGAATGTTTGCATACAAATGTGACCAGCCTTACTTTTCATAATAATTTAAAAATACAAATACACAACCTGCTTTCTTGTTCTCTTCTTTGTTCTGTAATTGACCTGTAAGTTAGGCTGTAGTGGAAAAGAGGCGGTTCAAGACTGCTTTGAGAACTAGGTATTATAAAGTAACTTTACCCCAGCCTGCTGGGAATTTTATTCCAAACAATGGTAGAGAGAGGAACAGTTTGAAGAAATGGGTTATTGGTTGTTTTCAGCACGGCTCACTTATTTCCTAGGCAGCTTAGCACAGCAGAATGCAACCCACCCTTCAAAAGAAAACATAGTTTAATCTCTTCCTTTCATTAAAAAAATTGAGAATATAATATAATCACCTCATTTCTCACCTTCCTTCCCTCCCTCCAACCTCTCCCATGTACCCCCTTGCTCTCTCGGAAATGCCTGACTGCTTTTTCTTTAATTACTGATAAGTACATCTATTTCTAGGTATACGAGTACAGCCTGTGTCTTCTGTATGACATTACTCGTATGTGCATGTTTTCAGGGCCAACCATTTGCTATTGGATAACCAGTTGGTGTGCTCTTCCCGGGGGAAGATGATTTCTCCTGCTCTCAGCATTCCTTAGCTGCCTGTAGTTCTGTGTCTAGGGTTGAGGCCCCATGGGATTTCCCCTTCCATGTTAGCATGGGCGTTGGTGTCGTCCTTGTTCAGGTCTGGTTTAGGCAGCCATGTTGGTGAAGCTTCATGGGTGTCAATTCTCTGATCTTTCTAGGAGACACAATCTCACAGCAAACTCCCTGATCCTCTGGCACTTAGAATATTTCCACCCCTCTTCTGCAGTGACCCCTGAGCACCAGGAGCTAGTCATTTGGAAGGTATATCAGAGAAAAGAGACAGAAGTAAGGTGAAAACTAGGGATTCGAGGAAGAAAGAGACTTGTTAGGTGGACTTTGGGCAGGGAAGGAGGTAACCTGTGAAAGGGCCAGAACTTGTCCAGTCTGTCTCAGCAGCTCTCTAGACTAGACCTCTGCTAACCTAAGCTGGAGAAGGGTTGATAATGTAAGCTGTAGAAACCAGACACACACACTTTCTTTAAAATTTACTTATTTATTTATATTTATTCTCCTCCCCACAGTGTGTATGTGTGTGTGTGTGTGTGTGTGTGTGTGTGTGTGTGTGTGTGTGTGTCTGTGTAAGTACAGAAACTCACAAGCAGTGTGGAGGTCAGGGGACATCTCCTGGGAGTCCATTCTTTTCTGCTACCTTAAGATCTGAGATCCATCCTTGGACAGAACACAGACAGTCAAACTTGTGCAGAAGAACCTCTCCTTGCTGATCCATCTTGCTGGCCACAGACTCTGTTTGGATATCCCTTGGCCTCTTCACCAGTCTCATAAACTCCAACAATTTTAATGTCATTTTTAGGGAGCAAAGTGAAGATTTAGTGGGGCATGGAATCTCTACCATAACATCCTTTGAGTTCTGAGGCGTGAGGAAGTGTCTTTAATTCTACAGGAAGAGATAATTGGCTTGAAATGGTAATACAAAATGGTGGCAATTCATACTCTTGATTTTGGTTTCAGTTGACTAGCTACTTGATTACCAAGAAGGAGGAAATGGTGTGGAAAGGGGGGTGGTAGCTGAGACTTCAGGAGACAAGCCTTCCTGCTTTTTGCTTAGTGTGCCATGGAGGAACTAATGGAATATGTCTCCAGGTAGCCTGCTGTGCCTGAGAAATCACATGTGTCACCACTGAGGATGTGGCTGGTTTTGCATGTAGGAGTCTTGTCCTGGATGGAAGGGAGGGTGGGGGTTGTTACTGGATTGTTCTTTACACTGATTGGTTAGTATAGCACCATGTAGGGATCTTCCAAATGACTATCTGGTTTGAGTAAATACAGTTCTGGGCATGTCAGCTTGTTTCTGTGTGGGACAAAGGAGTTCCATGTCTGCTTCCCAGCTTCCAATTCTGTGGTTTCCTATTACATGCTTTCTGAGCATATCAAATGCATATCAAATTTTACAGACCTGTATCCAAGTCTAGAAACAAGGCCGAACAATCTGCTCACAGAAACATCACAGTGAAATTAGGTTAAGGCAACAACCTGTTGAAGATGTCTTACTGCCTGCCGTCCAGAACTGAAGATGTGGGCTTTGGACAAGAAGAGACACTCTTCTTTTACTTTTTGCAGTGGTGGCGCACGCCTTTAATCCCAGCACTCGGGAGGCAGAGCCAGGCGGATCTCTGTGAGTTCAAGGCCAGCCTGGGCTACAGAGTGAGTTCCAGGATAGGCGCAAAGCTATACAGAGAAACCCTGTCTTGAACCGTCCCCCCCCCCCAAAAAAAAAGTGTTCCCTTATTCTCAAGGAAAACAGCTACTGTGGAGAGGAAGAAATGTTTACTTTTGTCACACACTCAGTGGCCGACTACAGAGAGACCCACCTTCTCTCCAGATGGTCAATCCAGGTGAGCACATATTCCAACTGGCCTGCAATCTGTAAGAGCATTAGGAAGGAGTAGCAGAGACTGTGGGCAAGTTTCCTAATTACCACACGCAGTAACAGCCTACTGTGGTAGCTTTCTCTGACACTTAATTTCTCTCTTTTTAAATGGATGTGTACAGACTGAAGGAAATTGAACTTACAGTATTATATGTACTGAACTGAACTTTTAAATACATTTTACTTTAAATTTTTTGATGTATTTTGATTATATTTTCATAATATAATCCCTTCCCCAACTCCTCCTAGATCTTTCTCACCTCCCTACCACCAACTTCATGTTCTCTCTTTCAAAAAAGAAAAAAAAAACAAAAATAAAAACAGACAAAAAATACATGAAGAAGATCAAGAAGACAAACATACAAAATCAAAACAACACACACACACACACACACACACACACACACACACACACACACACACACACAAACCAAAACAACAACTAGGAAAAAACCCACAAAGAACATGGAGCTTTGTTTTGTGTTGGCTAACTACTCCTAGGCACAGGGTACCTAGAGTGTGGTTGATACACAGTGTCACTCATTGGAGAAAACTGATTTTCCCAGTATATATCAATTGCCAATAGCTTATTGGTTAGGGATTTTGTGTCTACTTCCTCTTCTTGGTGCTGGGACTTTGTCTGTTTTGAACCTGTACAGATCTTGTTCATTTTGTCACAGTCTGTGTGAGTTCATATGTGTATCAGTCCTGTTTTGTCTGAAAGACACTGTTTACTTAGAGTCATCTACTTATTGGTGAAATTATTAAGGGCACTCCATGTAGTTAAAAGGGAGGTTTATTTTGTGGGGTAACTTACAAGTGAAGGGATAGTTTACAGGGTCTGGGAAAGGTGTGGCGCAGTCCAGTGGTGTTCTCTCGAGAACTCTGCTCGGTCTACCTCCAGCGTCCAGGGTCTAGGAACCAAGAGAGCCCCCACATCCGGATCTTGGGTCTTCAGCATCCTCTCTCAGTCCTGCCTTGTAGGCGTGACCATTACTGAAGCCTCAGTGGGGGTTGGAACTTCCAGGTCAAAGCTGGAATGGTTACCCACTACATCTACTACCTCCAGCTCTTACAATCTTTCTGCCTCCTCTTTCACATACAAACCCTGCGATCTACAACAGAGACCTGCCTGCAAGATACACTGGTGTAGTCAGAAGTTTTCCTGTGTCTCGCCTGGTCCCGCAGCTGCTCAGACCCAAGTAAACACACAGAATCTTATATTATTTACAAACTGTATACTTTATGGCAGGCCTCTTGCTAGCTAGTGCTTACATCTTAAATTAACCCATAACTATTAATCTGTGTATCACCATGTGTTTTGTGGCTTTACCTGTGTCCTATTACATGTTGCTCCTTGGGTGGCTGGCTCACGTCTCTTCTCTTCTGCCTTTCTTCCTCCTGTCTATCTGCTTGTATTTCATGCCTGCCTCTAAGCCAATACAGCTTTATTTATCAACCAATCAGAGCAACACATATTCACAGCGTACAGAAAGACATCCCATAGCACATTGGTGTAATAGTGGCACAGATTTTATAGATGTAACCAACTACTTTTGATCAGATTTAAGGTTCATCAGATAGGACCCATACCTGACACCACTAAAGTAGTTGAAAATCTGAGACTAGATGGTCCATGAGACTAGGAGAGAACCTGCTATTACTATTTTGCTAAAGGAACATAATAAAATGATTCCTAATGATACATCCCTATACCCATAGATCAGAGCATTGCTCAGCCCTCATCAGAGAAGCTTCTTCTTACAGTAGATGGGAATTAACAAAGAGATTCACAATGAGACAATGTGCAAAGAGTGAGAGACTTTGGAGCATGCAGCCTTAAGTGGGTTATCTTTACCCCTTCCCTCAGGGCTCAGGCTTCTTTTCAGAAGAGGAGGTGGAAAGATTGTATTGAACTGATCTTAAGTCCAAGGCGAGAGGCTTTAAAAAATGACGTGTTTTATCTGAAGTTAGGACCTGAAAACATTGAGAATTTGGGGCCTAAAGGGCTAACAGGCAGGTAGAGAATCCGCCTGACACAATGTGAGTGGAGACTATGTCCCTGATTAATCTCTCTAAGCCCATTATCAATAGTCCATGTTGGGTTCACCTTATAAGAGCCCACAGACCAAATCTGGCTTTTTTCTGTTTTGTAAATCAAATTTTACGGGGACACAGTCACAGCACTGTGCTGTCTATGCCTGCTTTCACCTCACAACAATGGCATTGAGAACAGAAACCATAAGCCTACAGTATTTATTATCTGGGCCAGAAGAAGCTTTTGGTCTGTATCATTTAAACAAATCAATGAAGACATTATGCTGATAATATTGTACCTTCCCAGTAGACATACAATCTGTATGTATTCTGAACAAATAATATATCAGAAAGGGTGACAAAATAAATTCCCAGTTTCTATTCTCAAGGAATTTAAAATCTAATTGAGATGACAAAGACTAGCACACATGTAAAACAAACAAAAACCCCACAATATGAAATTAAAATTTAGCTTGATACATATGCAAGTACCAGAATTTGGAGAGGAGGAAATGTGGGCAGAGACACGACTGGTGGTAAGAGAAGGTTGTGTTTGCTATGATTGAGTTCCAGGACAAGAGAGTCTAGATCCTCCCTGGAGAGATGCTGTAATTTTTTTTTGTTGTTGTTGTTGGTTTTTGTTTTTGTTTTTGTTTTTGTTTTTTTTTTGAGACAGGGTTTCTCTCAAAACCTTTGCACCTTTCCTGGATCTCGCTCTGTAGACCAGGCTGGCCTTGAACTCACAGAGATCCACCTGCCTCTGCCTCCCAAGTGCTGGAATTAAAAGCGTGCACCACCACCGCCCAGCCGAGATGCTGTAATTTGTCTGTCCTGTATTTCTACTCTAGTACCATTTAAGTCACTGCTATTTTGGGTCTTATGATTGGGAGATACCTTACTGACCAGAAATATTTCGGAGTAACCTCAGTTGACTGTTCTGGGGTTTGGAATTCCTTCAAGCTCCTCAAACTACAGAGAATTTACTCATAGAGTTTAATGTTCTTCTTTGGAGACAATCTCCACAAACGATCTTCAAACCCTAAGGGACCCAGGTCTAAATCTTGGCTCTATCTCCCAGTTGTGTAACCTGGGGAGGGCTCTGCAAACACTGGCCCTCAGTTTCCTCAGGATAAAACAGAGCTATTGGTAGTGCCAACTTCATGAGCTGTTATGAGAACTAAGAGGCACAATATCTGTGAAGTGTTTAGAATGTAAGAGCCCACTGCAAAGCTAGGTCTCCACACACATTCAGCTGTGGACCATTGCCCTCGATAATAGCAAGATTTATATCCTGGGCAAGAGGGCAGCATGGCTTCCAGAATAAAAATGAGCAGTTTATTGATAGTATTTGAAATATACAAAGGTAATGTGCAGAGGCATTGCTCCACATTCTTAGTTTACTAATGGTTGTGATTTTCTATGATTACCATCTCCAGGCTCTGCTTTGTCTGTGATGTCCTTAGGTACCTTGGGTCAGGGAGTGTGACACAAAAAGTACAAAATAATGATCTGCATGAATATGTTGCTGCAAGACTCTGGCATTTTCAGGAATGGTGGTGGCTGAATTTGGAGATACGGCTGTTGGTGGGGACAGAGCCTCAAGAGTTTTTGGCTCTGCTCTCGTGGGAGGAATGCAGAAACCACACTAGTTCTTATCTGTGATAAGAAGATAGCAACATATATTTTTGTGGCTATTGTGAGGATTGCTGAAAGAGCTCTTTGGCACACGTTAAGTGTTTTGATATAATCATAAACTATGAGGCTTTCCTAGGAGGAGCATCCAGAGGCAGCTGAGCTTTCTCGACAGGTAACGTCTGATGGAGGTATTGTTCTTTGTCTTCTTTGAGGTGGTGTGAGGATGAAAGGGCAGAGTGTTCCCACATTTCCGAGTGATACTAAACCATCCTCTCCCAGTTAGTACTTTGACCCTGGCTGTGTAATGGAGACTTCTGAGAGTGGTGACTGAAACTCCACCCCATGGCCCAGGGTACTGGCAGGGCTATTGCTAAGACCTCTAGCATTAATGTGCCGATTAAAAATCTCAAACACTGCGGTTTGAGTTTATTTGCTTTTCTTAAGAATAGTATGGACTTATAAAAGAAGATAAGGAGCTTTCAGAAAGGCAAATATCTTTTTTTTTTAAATATAAATGAGCCGTGTTTAATCTAAATTGAGAAAGAAACCCATCCTGGTCATTCCTCTGTGAAAGAGGAAGTAGTTACTTGTATGCCAGGTAACCTCTATGTTTAACTGCCTGCTTGTCCGATGCTACGGCTTTATGTTGGGAAGGCTGCCAGGCTGGGAGTGGCGAATACTTCTGTGAGTGACATAGGTACAACCCTACCCTCTTGTAGCTCAGCACCTCTTTAGACACTCATTTATGATAAAGTTGTGGTGGGGGCTTTGTCAAAAGTTTGGGCTTCCCTGGGAGAACAGCAGAAGCACGAGAGGCTTCAGTTACTCGAAATGAATTGTGGAGTGTAACAAAATGAAGACACTGCATCCTGTCTTTGTGCCCAGACCACAGTTCTGACAGCCTAGTTATTTCATGACGTTAGACTCTTCTCGTCTGGTTTGGGACGTAGGCCTCATAGAGGATCTAGAGACTTGTCTGAGTAATGTCATAGGTGCCATCTTAAAACCACTGTGGTCCCCACTGGCGTTGGGACACATTAGACTATGAAAGGATGTCTCCAAAGCATCTGGAATTAGGAGGATTTCCTTCTCAGAGACTGCAGGTCTGGCCACAGTGTCTCCCTACGTGAGGAGCACCTGCTTGAACTGCTATAATTTCACTTGCCTAGCTTTCTCTTGTTCCTTTCCTCAGAGAACAGACTGGACTGTCCACTTTTTCACACCTGCCACTCCAAGGCAGTGAGTAGAAGCCTAGGTCAGTCTAGGAAAGGCTGGCTGCATCTGGTATACTCTGACCCCTCAGCTTATGATGGAAAGTCACCATCTGGTAGAACCAACACGGCATACTGTCTGTGGAGCCATATGCAGTCCTTTACTAACAAAGGAATGATGTGGCTTTTGCTTCAGTTAGCGATAAAATATCACAAAACGAGGCAGTGTTGGCTTATCACAGTCCCAAATTCTTTCTCCTAGAGGCTGTAAAGTCCAGGGAATGCTGGCTGAGCCACAGATGGAGTTCCAGGATCCCCCTATTTTCTTGGACCTGAGACTAGGGTGCTGCAAGCTGCAGGAAAATGTAATGGAACCCAGCTACTGTCACAAAAGCTACTACTTGGAAAAGTCAAGGACTTTTCCAAAGGTTAAGCCATGGCTTAAGAAGTCTTGGTGATATTTTAGCTTTTGTATATATGTTAGCTGGTTCCTAAAATGATTTTCTTATGTGCTTCCAAGAACTCCTAACAGTGTATTTATCTAAAATTCCCATCAAGCATCCAAAGCCAAATGATCTCCTGAACTAAAGTAACACCTTTATGGAAACAACACCTGTCTCCAAGGTCAGGCGGATAGCTTAATTTCTTATGCAATTTAAGGTGAGACCCTCCTTTCTTATACAGCCTTACTAACATTATAGACTCCTAACTTTTTATCTAACCACTTCTAGTAATGTAGATTGAGCACACAAATTCCTTTTTGATATACTAACCAATATTAGCTCTCAGTTGAACTCCTCCACCACTCCCTTTGTGGGTTGTAAAAGAAAGCCTGATGGTCACTGCCTGAGGAAAATTCTTGTCTGCCTTTATGACCCTGCAAGAATTCAAGCCTGATGACCTTGCTCTGCCAGAGGATTGCTATTGCTTGCATTTATAACTGGGTTCCTGAGAGACTTGGGGGGAACTAGGAGGTATAAGGAGAGGCATAAGGAGTCTTGGAGGAGGATTGGAGAGAGAGAACTTGAGGATGAGACAGAGAAGAGAAAAGATAATGGAAGAACTAGATGGGTAAGAACTGGAGAGGAATGAACTGATGGGGAAGAATTGAAGGGCTAGAAGAGAGTACTAGAGGAATGAGATGGAAGATGAGGAAGAGCCAGATAGGGAAGAACAAGATGAGGAAGAACAAGATGAGAAAGAAGGAGATGGGAGAGGAGCTGAGATGGGAAGGAACTAGATGGGTGAGGACCTAGATGGTGCAAAACTAATATGAGAGAATTAAGATAGAACTTAGAGAGGACAGCAGATAAATGTAGAGAAAAATCAGGCAAGAAAGGAGCTAGGCATGGGAGCAGAATAGAAGCTGTGCAGAGAGAGAACTGATACAAAATAATAAAGTGTATGGACCAGGGAGTTTCATGTATGTAGATTGATTTAATTTCATCAAAGATTAAATTATCAACTGGTTGTAGATTCTTCCCAGACCTTGGGAGGGGACTATCGAGGGGGTGGACTGCCATCCCCAGTACTGGGGCAGAGGAGGAATAGGGATGATTTCCAGGCACTCAGGCTAGAATTATGGCCAAACTAAGTGGGTTCTGCCTTTCTTTGCATAGAGGAAATTAGCAATTCAGAGAAGTGGCTTTTGAGTGGTCCCATTAGGTTAGAATAGAGAGATCAGGAGCCAAGGTTCTCCTCTCTGGCCACATTCTGGAGTTGCTGGAAGGCATTTATAAAGACGTACCAGGGACCAGAGCTCACATAGACGAGTCAATCAGACTCAGAGATTGGCAAATTTCAATGGGATGCTAGCTGCATGCAGCCTGGAGGCAGAGTTCATTGGACAGCATGTATGGTAGCCTCAGGGTCAAGGACAAGTTTCCTGGCTAGGTTTAGATCTGGATCTGCTAATGGAACTGGAGCAACGTACGTGTCTATGCAAACTGCCACTTCCGTCTCCATCAGTTGAGGTTGTTAATAATGTTTACTGGGTGATTATGGAAGCTCAAACAAAAGATTGCAAATAAAGCACATGTACACAGCAGACCCTTTATGCAAACATGTGACTGGCTATTGTTACTTGGCAATGGCATACAGGATTGGATTTCATATTTCCTGTCCTCCTGGCAAGGGTCTTTCCACCAATACCATCCACCAAGGCCATTGGTTCAGTGCAGGATGGAGCACTTCCTTCAAAAGGATGCCCTTTGTTTTTTTTTTTAAATAGAAATGAATGACTTTATATATATTTTTAAGATTTCTTCTTATTTATGCTTATGTCTGTATGTCTCTGTGTCTGCCACGGGTGTGCGGGTTTCCTAGGAGGCCAGAAGAAAGAAGTTGGATCTCCTCGAGTTGGAGTAACAGGGTTATAAACCTTCAGATGTGGGTGCAGGGAACTGAATTTGGGTCCTCTGCAAAACCAAGTGCTCCTCAGCACTATGCTAACTCTCTAGTCTCATGACCTTATTTTAGAAGTAATCAAGAATTGTTTATTTGAGAATTTTGTACACAGTGTTTTGATCATATTCATCCCTTTCTCTTCCAACACCTCCCAATTTCACCCCTTCCCTCCCCATCCAACTTTAAGTCATTAAAAAAAATCCGTTGAATCCAATTTGTGTTCTCTGTATATTCTTGGGGTTGTGGGTATCTACTGGAGTATGGTTGACTCCAGGGACCACAGCCTTAAAGAAAACTGAGGCTCCTTCTCCCGGAAACTATCAGTTGAGAATAGCTCTTTAGCTGGAGGTGGGGCTTCATGCCCACATCCCTCCTCTATGCTGGAATTTTGTCTAGCTTGAGCTTGTGCAGGTCTTATCCATACTGTCACAACTGCTAAGAATTCATGGGTACAACTGTCCTGCTATGCCTGGAAAACACTGTTTCCTTATGGACATCCACTTCTTCTGGCTCATAAAATCTTTCTACCTCCTCTCCCACAATAATCCCTGAGCCTTTGGAGGAAGGGTGTGATAGAGATGTCCTATTTAGGGCTGATATTCCATAATCTCTTATTCTCTACATCTTGACCAGGAGTGGGTCTCTGTATTAATTGCAATCTACTACAAGAAGATACTTCTGTGATGAGGGTTAAGAGAATCACTTACCTATGGGTATAACAATAAGCCATTAGGTTTAATATTATGCCCATTTAGTAGAATAATAGTGGTAGGTTCTCCCTTAGAGCCTATGACCCATCTCTTAGCACAGGTTGTTGGCCCTCCTGTTGGTGCCAGGTATGGGTTTCATCTTGTGGATCAAGCCTTAAATCCAATTAGAAGGTGGTTGGTCACCCCCACAACATTTGTGCTAATATTGCACTGCTGGGTATGTCTTGCCAGGCCAGCCATTATTGTAGTTCACAGGTTTCACAGCTAGGTGAGATTGAGGATTGTTTTTCCCCTCCAGTATCATGCACAGCACCTCCCAGCATTATGGAAGCTAGCTAGTAGGGATGAAGTTTCCATGTGAGTACCAGCTTGATTTCTCCGTATGCTATTACTCAAATATATGTGTGTGTGTGTGTGTGTGTGTGTGTGTGTGTGTGTGTGTGTGTGTGTGTGTGTGTATTCAGTAATAGGTTAGGCTGGAGTTTAGCTCAGAAAAATGGCAATAGCCTCTAAGGTTTGTGTGCCTATGGGAACTAATTGGCTAACACCTCCACAAGAGGAAGCCCATTCCTGGCACTGGTCCTTTTATTTGTTAGCCTCTGGTGTCTAGTAGGGCATTATTGTCTCATTATAGGGTACTCGGGTAACTCAACTTAAACTCATTTTATAAGTATATATATATATATATAGTATATATATAAGTATATATATATATCTGTATCTATCTATCTATCTATCTATCTATCTGTCTGTCTATCTATCTATCTATCTATCTATCTATCTATCTATCTATCTATCTATCTATCTATCTATCTACTTTAGAAAGCTTTAGGTTTCCATGTGACTTTTCTAAAAGGTCCTTACTGTTAGTAACCCTTCCCACATTCTCTCCTTTACTCTGCCTTCTCATTCCTTACCTCATTCAACCCTTCCTGTTCCATTATTTTGCATTACTCCTTTATGTCACTGTGTTCTAGCTCCCTTCCCTTGGGAACCGCCCCTCATCATGGTCCCATCCTAATTTCCTGACCTCTATAGCTATTCAAAATGAAACACACTGTATTAATTACTTTCCTGTTGCTGTGACAATACACTCTGACCAAAAGTGTCTTATGGAACAAAGAG
This sequence comes from Peromyscus melanophrys, assembly GCA_902168415.1. Lineage (NCBI taxonomy): Eukaryota > Metazoa > Chordata > Mammalia > Rodentia > Cricetidae > Peromyscus > Peromyscus melanophrys. The sequence continues at coordinate 32,842 of CABHPR010142622.1, read as the reverse complement.
CTTGACTTACAGTTCCAGAGGAGAAGAGTCTATCATGGCAGAGAGCCATGGTAGCAGGCAGCAGGTATTGTGGCAGGGCCAGGAAGCTGAGCGATCATATCTTTAAACATGAAGTAGAGAGAGCAAGCTGGAAGTACGGAATGACTATATACTCTCAAAGTCTAACCCTGGTGATATACATCCTCTAGCAAGGCTACGCCTCCCCTAACATCCCCAAACAGTGCCACAAACCGAGGACCAGGTGTTCAAATGCCTGAATCAAAGTGGCACATTTTCCATCCAAACCACCACACACACATATCTGAAGATTCAAATTTAACATTTACATATGAGAGAAAATGTGCTATGTTTGTCTTTCTGGATCTGGGTTACCTTCTTCAGAACGATTGTTTCTGGCTCTATCTACTTACCTGTTGATTTCATTTTTCTTAAGAGCTAATTAATATTTCATTGTGTAAATGTACCACATTTAAACTGTCCATTTGTCCATTGATGGACACATAGGTAGTTTGTTTCCATGTACTGGCTGTTGTGAGCAGAGCAGCAAGGTACACTGATGAGCAAGTGTCTCTGAGTAGGATATAGAGTCCTTTGGGTCTACGTCTGTCTTACTTGGGTTTCTCTTGCTGTGATAGAACACCTTTGCCAAAGTAACTTGGAGAGGAAAAGATTTACCTCAGCTTGCATTTCCAGGTAATAGTCCATCACCGAGGGAAGGCAGAACAGAAACTCAAGGCAGGGCAAGAACTAAAGAAGCCATGGAGGAGTGCTGCCTACTTGCTCTCCAGGACCACCTGCTTAGGGGTGGCCCTACCCACAATGGGCTGGGGCCTCCTACATCAATCATTAATCAAGAAAACTCTACAGATTTGTCTACAGCCAATTGTATGGAGGCATTTTCTTGATTAAGATTCTCTCCAAATGACCCAACCTTGTGTCAAGTTGACATAAAACTAGCCAACATGATGCCCAAGAGTGGTATATTCGAGATCATATGGTAGATTTAGTTCTAGCTTTTTTTTTTTTTATATGTTTTCCAGAGTGGCTGCACCAGTTTGCACTCTTACCAGCAGTGAATAATTGTTTCCCCTTACCCATGTCCATGCCAGCATTTATTGTCTCTTCTTTTTATCTGAGCCATTCCAACTAGGGTAAGATTTCCTCTCAAAGTAGTTTTAATTTACATTTCCCTGATGGCTAAGTATGTTAAACATTTATAAAAGTATTTCTCACCATATGCATTCCGTCATTGGAGAACAAACTCCATTTAGTTCCATGCCCCATTTTTTAATTGAGTTGTTTTTAGCTCTTTATATATTCTAGATACTAACTCTCTGTCAGATGCATAGCTGGTAAATATTTTTTTCCCCATTCTGTAGGCTGCTTCTTCACTCAGATGACGGTCTCCTTCGCTGTAGAGAAGCTTTTAGTTTCCTGAGGTTCCGTTTATCACTTGTTGTTCTTGGTGCATGCGCTCCCAGGATCTGTCCAGAAACTCATTTCCTGGGCCTCTAAATTCAGGCGTATTTCCTACTTACTCCTCTATCGGAGTCAGAGTATCAGCTCTTTTGTTGAGGTCTGTCTTTGGGGTCTATTGCTGTGGTGAACACAATGATCAAAAGCAGCTTGTGGGGGAAAGGGCTTATTTTGCTAATACTTCCACACCACAGTCCGTCATTGAAGGAAGTTGGGGCAGAAACTCAAAGCAGGAACCTGGAAGTAGGAACTGAGGTAGAAACCACAGAGGAACACAGTTTACTGGCTTGCTCCCCGTGGCTTGCTCAGCCTGCTTTCTTACAGCACCCAGGACAGTCAGCTCAGCAGTGGCACAGCCCACAGTGAGCTGGACCCTTCCACATCAATAATTCCACAGGCCAGTCTGGTGGGGACATTTTCCCAATTGAGTTTTCCTCTTCCCAAATGACTCTAACTTGTCAAGTTGACAAAAAGCTAGCCTTTGATCCATTCGGAATTGAATTTTGTGCAGGGTGAGAGATAAGGATCTGGTTTAATTCTTCTATGTGTGGCTACCCAGTTTGACCAGCACCGTGTTTCAGAGTTTCTGTCTGTTCTCCAATGTGTATTGTTGGTCTCTTCGTCAAAAACCAGGTGACTGTAAGACTGTGTGCTCATAGGTGGGTTCTCCATTGTGGTCCGTTGTTCAATGTGTCTGTTTTTCTGTCAGTGCCATGTGATTTTTATTACTGGAGCTCTATAGAATAACCTGAGATACGGGATGTGATACCTCCAACAGTTTTTTTTTTTTGTTTTGATCATTCAGTAATGCTTTGACCATCTTGTGTGTGGGGGGTGTGTGTGGGTGTGTGTGTGTTTCTGTATGAAATTTTAAATTCTCGTTTTTCAATTTCTTTGAAGAACTGGGCTAGAATTTTGGGAGGGATTGTGTTGAATCTGCAGATTGCTTTTGGTATGATGACCATATTCACAAGATGGATCCCACCAATCCGAGATCAGGGAGGTCTTCCCATCTTCTAGTGTCGCCTTCAGTTTCCTTTTTCAGTGTCTTAATGATTTCCCCGTGCAGGTCTCTCACTCCTAGGAGATGGGTCTGTTAAAGGGACTTGTGGCGGACTCTTTTGTACGGAGAACAATATCATCTGCAAATAAGGACACTGGCTTCTCTCCTATTTGTATCCCCTCGTCTTCACTCGGCAAAGCTGACATTCCAAGCACCGCGTTTAACGAGGGGAGAGCGGACATCTTTGTCTTCTTCTACTTTTAGTGGAAATGGTCTGAGTTTTACTCTTTGCTGTGATGTTGGCTGTGGGCTTACAGTACATTGCCTTTATCATGTTGAGATATGTCTCATCCACCCCTAGATTTTTCAGGGATTTGTGATGAAGGGATGTTGGATTTTGTCAAGGGCCCTGTATCTGATGATGATTTCTGTCCTTGTTTCTATTTACGTGGTGGGTCATATTTATTAGTTTATGTATGTTGAACCATCCCTGTAATCCTGGGATGAAGGCAACTTAATCATGGAAGATAATTTTTTTAAAGTAAACTTTACTATAAAATTTACATATAAATATAAGTGTCACATACCAAAGATAACCAGATCTAAAATGTTAGATAATCTTTTTGATGTGTTCTTGAATTTGGTTTGCAAGTTTTTAATCAAGAATTTTTGCAGTTGGAGGAGGGGAAAGAATATGACCAAAATACCTTGTATGAATTTCTTAAAATATAAAAATATAAAAAAAGATTTTTTGCGTCCATTTTCATCAGAGATATTGGCATATATACACTTAGATATATTGGATATATCTTTGGCTTTGAAATCAGAGTAATAATGGATTTCTAAAAAGAATTTGGAAATGTTCTTTCCCTTTCTATTTTATGAAATAATTTGAGGAATATTGGTACTAATTGTTTTTTTTGGAGGTCTGATAAAATTTTGCTATGGTCCTGGGCTCTTTTAATTGGTAGATTTCTAATTACTGAATCTCATTGGATATTATGGCTCTATCTAAATTATTTACTTCATCTTGATTTTTGTTTGGTAGGTCATATATATCTAGAAATCCATCCATTTTAAAAAAATTTTCCAGTTTCCTGGAATATAGATTGTAAAGTCTAGCCTTATGATTCTCTGAATTTATTCAGTTATCTCTCTTAGATCTTTAATTTGACTAATCTGTAACCTCTCTTTTTTTAATCTAGCTAAAAATTTATTCATTTTGTTAATGTTTTTAAGGAACCAGCTCTTTGTTCATTGAATCTTTGTATGGTTTTTCATTTCTATTTCATTAATTCTAGCCCTGAATTCAATGATCTCTTCCCATCTAGTTTTTTTTTTTGGGGGGGGGAGGAAGGATTGTTTGTTCTTGTTTTTCCAAGTCCTCTAAGTGCATCATTAAGTTATTAATTTGAGATCTCTCAAATATTTTGATGTAGGCATTTAGAGCCATAAACTTTCCTCTCAGGACCACTTTCATTGTGTCCTACAGTTTTTGGATGTTGTGTTTTTATTTTCATTCAATTCTAGGAATCTTTAAATTTCTTTCTTGATTTCTCCCTTGTTCCAATTACCATTCAATACTGTGTTGTTTAGTTTTCATGAGTTTTATACTTTGTGTGGTTCTTATTGGTGTTGACACTCAGTTTTATTTTGTCACAGTCGAATGCAAGGTGTTGTTTCAATTTTCATATATCTTACGAAACTTGTTCTGTGTCCTAATATGTAACACTCTCTCTATTTAGGAGACTGTTATATGGACTGCCGAGAAGAATGTGTGTTCCTCAGTGTTTGGGTAGGGTATTCTGTAGGTATTTGCTAAGCCCATTTGACTTATTATGTCATATTACTCCAGAATTTCTCTGCTTAGTATTTATCTAGATGGCCTGTTTATTGATGAGAGTAAGATATTGAAGTAACTCACTATCTCTGTGTTGTGGTTAATCTGTGGTTTTAGATCTAATAGTATTTCTTTATGAAGTTGAAGTCCTTGTATTTGGTGTGTTTTTATTTAGGGTTGTAATATCTTTTTTTTTTTTTTTTTAAGATCGGTTTCTCTGTGTAGCCCTGACTGCCCTGAAACTTACTCTGTAGACCAGGCTGGCCTTGAACTCACAGAGATCCACCTGCCTCTGCTTCCGTGCTGGGGTTAAAGAAATGTACCACTATGGCCAGCTGGATTGTAATATCTTATTGGTGGATTTTTCCTTTAATGAGTTTGAAATGTCACGCCTTATATCTTCTGATTAATTTTTGTCTGAAGTCTATTTTGTCAGATAATAGAGTAATTATGTTCTCAGTTCCATTTGCTTAAAATACCCCTTTTCACCTTTTTATATTAAGGTAGTTAAGATACTTAAGATACTTAAGGGTATCTATCATTGATTGTAAGGTGTGTTTCTTGGAGGAAGCAAAAGGATGGATCCTGTCTTCTAATCCAGTCTACTAGTCTGTCTTTTTATGGAAGAATTAAGACTATAAATATTTAGAGTCATTATTAAAAGATGTATATAGCCGGCCCACACCTTTAATCCAGCACTCGGGAGGCAGAGGCAGGCAGATCTCTGTGAGTTCGAGGCCAGTCTGGGCTACAGAGTGAGTTCCAGGAAAGGCACAAAGCTACACAGAGAAACCCTGTCTCGAAAAAACTAACTAACTAACTAACTAACTAACTAACTAACTAAATAAATAAATAAATAAATGATGTATATAATTCCTGCCATTTTGTTGGTTTTGTAGTGTTTTCTCAGATCTCTTTTAATTACCTTTCCAAGCATTGTTTTATTGGTTCTTTGGGGCCTCTTTAATGTGTTTATCCTTCTCTTCTACGTAAGTCTTCCTTCTAGTATCCTCTGTAGAGCTGGGCTAGTAGTGATGAATTCCTTAAATCGTTCTTACCATAGAAAGCTTTTTTCCCTCCAGTTACGAACGATAGTTTTGCTGGATATAAATGACCTGTGGTTTATCAGAACTTGTAGAAAGTAAGTCCAGGTATGCTCTTACGACTTTTAAAGTCTCCACGGAAAAGGCAGGTATTATTTTGATGGGAGTGCCTTTATATATGACTTGGTCTTTTTCTCTTTTTGCTCTCAATCTCCTTTCCTTTCTTTGCCCTGTACCTCCAGTGTTATGTAGGGGGTTTCTTTCTCAATCCTATTTAGTATTCTTTATGCCTTGTGCACCTTGATAAACATCTCTTTCCTTAGATTTGGGAGATTTTTTTTGATTTTGCTGAAAATATTTTGTATGCCTTTCACCAGGGTTTCTTCTTCTGTAACTGCCATCACAGGTTTGGTCTTTTTGTGGTTTACTAGACTTCCTGCATGTTCCTTTCCTGGGTGAGTTATTTTTGTTTGTTTAGGTTTGACACTTTCTTTGACTGAATAATCAAATTCCTCTACTTTGTCTTCAGTTCTTGATAGCCTTTCTTCCATTTGATTCATTCTGTTAGTAAGGCTTTCCATTGATTTTTTTTTTCATTTCACTGACTGAATTTTTTATTTCAAGTTTTATTTCAATTTGGCTTTTCTTCAGAAATTGAATTTCCTTTAAATTTATATCTCCATTAAATTTCATTTTCATACTGCAGGTGGTTTTCATTATTTTATTCAATTGTTTCTTCAGGTTTTCCAGGTCTTCACTGCAGAATTTATGCTTATCCTCGTTTAGTTCCTTGAGTGTATTTATACACGTCTATTCTGAAATCATTGTCTTATTCATCAGCTAAGTTGCTTTCTTCAGGGGACATACTAGGGCACACTAATTTCTGAAGGAAACATATATATTGTCTTGGTTATTTATGTGTGTGTTTTTGTGATAGGTCCTAGGCATCTGGAGTTAGGTTGCTGGTACTGTTTTTTGGTATGTATATCTGGTCTCACTTTCATTAAGTGAGTGTTTGGATCTTTGCTTGCTATTACCCCACCTTGTAAGTGTGTGGACCAGGTGAATGATGCTTAGGTTTAGTCTTAGCACAACTCTGTGTTGATATATGAATGGGATGTCAAAAGTGTTCCCAGATTAACTAGGGATAAATGAGACGCCTGAGCACGACAGGAACCCTTCTGTGGCATCAGAAGATCCTTGCTGCTGATCTTCAAGGGTCTGTGGAGGGCTCCCTGGGTTCTAAAGGTGGTCCTTGGGTTTCAGGGGCCAGGGTCAGTGCTTCTTTAAGGTGGAAAGTGCACCGTCCTCAGTGGAGGCTGGGCTTATGGGTCTCTACCTGGGGTCTGGAGCACAGGTTGCCATGTGGCCCCTGGGTGGCACAGTAGGTGGGATGGTTGGCAGGCAGGGGAGTGGGACTTGCTTTGGAGGGTCCCTTCCTGGGGTCAGGTTTGTAGGATGCCACAGAATACTGGGGTGGCATGGTAGGTGTTGTCATTATGGATTTTGAAGTTACCTCATGTGCTAAGTGCTGCCTTCTCCTCTGATGTTCTGATTTAAATGATATGCATGACTTGGCCATGGAGATTTTTTGAAAGCTCCCAAAAGATTATGGTGTGTACTAAAGTTTGAGAACAAGAGAGGCAGAAGCTTTGCATTCATTAAGGACTCAGCTAATCCTGGGACTGGAAGGTTAGGAGCCTTCTTGGTCCTGCCTTGGGTGTTGTGAATTGGGAATACATCCTCTAGACAATGGGGAGTGCAATGGAGGATTTTTGTTATGACATTTTTGTATAGATATCATGAACTTTGCTATATTCACCCCATCTAACCACCCAAAATCTTTTACTGCCTTTGGTTTTAATTTGAGGCATGATTCCATGTAGCCCAGGACGACTTCATATTCTGTATGTAGCAAACAATGACCTAGAACTTCCAATCTATCTCCCTCCACCTCCACGTGCTGGAATTGTGGGCACGCACCAACATGCTGGATATCCAGTGGTGGTTCATTATGCATATTAGGCAAGTACCCTATCACTAAGCTATATCTTCAACCTTAGAAGGTTTTCTTTGAGGAGGCATGATAGCTAAGCTTCAGAAAAATACTCCTGGCAAAGTAAAAATGAGTGAGGGCAGAGACAGGATGCTCAGGTAGGAAGGAGTAGCAGCTACAGGGGCCTAACTTAGACTCTGACATCAGGTGAGGGGAGGGTACTGGTGCATGGTAAAAGAAAGGGACTAAAGTCTGTTCTTTTTGGTTTTGGTTTTTTGAGACAAGGTCTCACTGTCCTGGAACTTGCTTTGTAGACCAGGCTGGCCTCGAACTCACAGAGATCCTTCTGCCTCTGCCTCCCGAGTGGTGGGGATAGAGGCATATGCCACCACTGCCCAGCTGAAATCTGTTCTTTATCTTGTTTCCAGTTGTGAAATTTCTTTGTTGCCTTTTTGGTGAGCATTTAAAGAACCCCGGTGATTCTTATAGGTTAACATTAAATAACATCCCTCAAAAACTCGCATGTTTTTGGTTTCAGAGTGACACAGACATGAGCAGCCATCCTTTTAAAAGTGAACGGATACAGTTAGCTTCATAACAACCCAGCTAATCTTGGCAATATAGATTATTAAGCTCCCACATGGAGTTTTCACTGAGGTGTGTGTGGGGGAAACATGAGTATTCTGACTACTTTAAATTGATCCAATTACTTGGATAACTGCCAAATATCCAATTGAAGTTGTAATATGAAGATGGCTTTAGTCAATGTATCTTTTTAATGTTTCCCCTTTCATCTAATGCTAATATCAATTAAGACATTTTTGCTGTTATCAGTTCTGTGGTGCTATATGACTCTGGTGAGGAGATGATTGGATTCTGTTTGCTATGTGTTCTACTAAGAGCAGCTGCTAGCGTCTAGCCTAACCCTACACATCAGTAAGGGCTAGAAGGCAAAAAGAGCCAGCTGGTGGCTCACAGGTTGGCTTGCAGGCCTAGCACAACCAATTAGAAAACTCATGATTTGTCTTCTAAACTGACTCAACACAATATTGTACTCTGTACCAATGTAAGATGATTTTTAAAAATAATCTTTTAAAATATAAAAACCAGGGCCAGTGAGATGGTTCAGCAGGAAAAGGTGTCTGCCACAAAGTCTGCTGATATGAGTTTGACTCCCCAGACCTACATGATGGAAGGAGAGGGTTCCTACCAGCTGTCTTCTGACTTCATATGCATGCTGTGAACATATGAGTGTTCCTCATGCATACATATAAAATAAAAAAATTAATATAATCAATAAAGAAAGTAGAAAAACTCTTCTTGGCTCTCATGGGCCATGCAAAGATAGGATAGTGGCCAGGTTTGCAGACCCCCAGTCTAAACAATCAGTGTGATAAGTCAAGTCCGGATGTGTAGAGGTTTTTTTTTATAGAGTTCTGTGGTTGATGTTTTATTTTAGTTTTATTATTGTTAAATTATTCTTTGAAGATTTTATACATTTCTATAGTGTATTTTGATCATATATAGCCCCCACTACCTCTCTCCAACAACCATCAACTGCCAGTAGCTCCTCTGCCAAGGGTAGAGCCTCAGCGTTCCCTCCCCTGTCCATCCTGGAACTGACTGGTTTGGTCCTGTGTGGTGACCACAGCTTCTGTTATTCCATGTGTGTAATAGCCATGAATGTGCAGAGGTCAGGGTCTCACAGCTCTCCTCCCCAGCTGCCAGCTCCTGCATGCTTCCTGACTCTCTTCTGGGATATTCCCTGAGCATGGATGGGGCAGGCTTGACACAGATGCCACAGTCACAGCTGAGCACACAGTTACATATAAACACAACACTTTGACCAGTTAGGAGTCTGCGTTAATCACTGCAAAAAGAAGCTTCTCTGACCAAAACTGGGAACAATATAAATCTATGGGCATAGACATAAATATTTAGAAGGCAGTTTGACAACATACACATTAAAAAAAAGAAAAAAAAACCGACAGTTTACCCCAACCTCCTACCTCCATGGGTCTATAAGCAAGCATACCAGTTATGGGCTTTTGACCAGGTTTACAGTACCAAACACGAAATCTTTTCTGTGGAGCAGGTCTCGTAGCCAGTGGAAAGTGGTTGATTACCCCTCCATGCCATTATTGCACAAATGGGAACAGCTTGACAGGAAGGTTGGTACTGTAGCATGCAGGGTTTGGTGCTGGATAAGGTCATTGGTGTCCCCTCCCCCAACCCCAGCAGCCTATATACAGCATCTTCTGACACTATGTAAGCTAACCTGCTGGGAGAGAACTTCCAGGTCAGTCAGGTTGATTTCCCTATGCCTTATGTCCAAAGTGTGTGGTATCTTCAGCAATAGGGTCTCTCCTTATAGTTGTGGTGGTTAACTATTAGCTAGTTTGCATTGTTTTAGGTACTTCTGAGGCCTCACTGACCAATAACTCATAGGAGATGTCCTGTGCCTGGCAATGAGATCTTCACTTAATAACCTACGTCTTCTGGGAGCAGCCTTGTTCACCAATGCACAGCAGCTCTGTTTTAACTCCTTAAATATATATACATATATGTATGTATATATATGTATATATATTCTGTATTTTATTATTATTTTAAAATATGGCTTAAATTGAAATATAATTATATCTCTTTCTTCCCTCCCTTTCCTCCCTTCTACCGCTCCCATCCCCTCCAAACTGATAACTTCTTTTTGTCTGATTACCAATGTTACATAAGTATGTATATGCACAAATATATACAAATACAACCTGCTAAGTCTGTCTCTGTTGTTTGTGTGTATATGGTTCCAGGGCTGACCACTCTGTATTGAATAACCAATGAGTCAGCTCATCCCTGGGAGTGGCCAGTTTCTCTCCCAGTGGTCATTAGTTGACTGTAGTTCTTTGTCTAGGGTTGGACCCAACAAAAATGTCCCCCTTCCACACTAACATGACCATCAATATTGCCATTGTTCTGGTCTGGTTTGTGTAGCCATTTCATTTTGTTTTTACTTAGGTTACAAACTAGTAGATTTCTGTGAGGTGTCATATACTTGTTGGTTTGGCTAACCCACCCCCCTCATCCCCTCTTTCTAGTCCTCTCTTATTCCCACTTAAACCTTTAATCCTGATATCCTGATAATTGTCCCACCCCCATTACATCATACCACCTGTGTTCTGTAAATGCCCTTTAATTAATTTTCATTTGGGTTGGAAGAGCATAGGTTTCCTTATAGCCTTTTTTTTTTTTTTTCAAGAGAGGGTTACTCTGTGTAGTTTTGGTGCCTGTCCTGGATCTCGCTCTGTAGACTAGGCTGGCCTCAAACTCACAGAGATCCAGCTGGCTCTGCCTTCCCAGTGCTGGGATTAAAGGCATGCACCCCCCCTCCCGGCTCCTTATAGCCTTTTATGATCCTGTCATGTTGGTTGAGCCTTCTGCCATCCCTCGTCTCCCCACCCCGCCCCCTCCATGCTGAGCCTTTCCACCTCACTGGCCCACTCTTCTTTCTTTTTACCTGTATTTTACTATCTCTCCCCACCCAAATGCACCTGTCACCCCTTCCCCAGTGACTCATTTCTAGTTTCCCAGCTTCCACATCCTCTCCATTTTAAACACACCAAAGAAAAGATTTAAAACTAGGACCCATATGTGAGAGACAACATTAGGCATTTGTCTTTCCAAGCCTAGGTGACATCACTCAGCATAATTTTTTCCCAGATTCATTCATTTATAAACTTCACGATTTCATTTGTCTTTATAGCTGAACAATATTCCATTATATTCTTGTATCACACTTTCCTTATCCATTCTTCCTGGACATCTAGGCTGATTCCATTTTCTAGCTATTGTGAATAGAGCTACAGTGAACTTGGATGTCAAGTGTCTGTGGTAGGATAGAGTTCTTTGGATATATGTCCGGGAGTAATATTTGGGTCAACCAGTAGTTCTAGTTCTAGTTTTGTGAGAAACTTTCAGGCTGATTTCCACAGTGGCCATCTTTCTTTCTATGTTAGCAGGTCTCCTAGTCAGGAAGTCTGCTGTAAGTTGGGGTCTACACTCTGCTTTTCCTATAGCTGTTTCACTTCATAGTATTGGGTCTTATGTTGAGGTAATTGATCCATCTGGAGGTGAGTTTTGTGTAGAGGGTAAAAGAGAAGTTTCCAGTTTCACTTTTCTACACGCTTAGATCCAATTTTCCCAGCACCATTTATTAAAGATGCTGTCTTTTCTCTAATGTATATTTTGGGCATCTTTATCAAAAATCACGTAAGTATGCCGTTATGATGTGTGGGAGGAGGAGACCCATGCGCCTGCCTGGGGCGGCCTACCCTGGGTGTTGAGGGAAAAACACAGGCCTGTCCAGCGTCAAAAGGGCACTATTCTGGTGAGCAAATGTGTGGTAGTGAGAGAGAGACAGAATGGTTCATGTCCTGTGGAGAGAGGCATATCTGAAGAGGCTAAGGTGGGTGGCATGGGACTATGGTGATAACTGGGTCTGTGGCCCTGCTGAAATGTTGCGGTCTGTGTTGATGCTGGTGGCTCCTGCTTCCACCAGTGGTGAGGGTGAGCTGGCCCTGAAGGTGTGAGAGTGGGAAAGTTGGCCCCATTGCCCTCATCTGCCATGTGGTGGTGTGGGTGAGGGAAAGATGTTCCTTCTCGCACTTCGCTACCTGCAGCAAGCAGGAGAGCTCCCCCTCCCCCTTACCAGCTGCAGCACTCAGGGGAACAGGTCCTGCACCCTGCCTGGGCAGCATAATAGAGCTGACCCTGTTGACCAGGGCACAGGTGAGCTGGCCCTGAGAACATGAGCGGGGGAGACCTGGCCCTGCCCCTCATCTACCAAACGGTGATGTGGGAGAGATGCACTCCCCCACCTGTTGTGGCAGGTGGGCGAGCTGGCCCTGAGGTCATGAGAGTGGGAGGACTGATCCACTGATCCTCATCAGCTGCAGCACTCGGGAGAGTGGCCCCTGCACCTCGCCTAGGCAATACAATCGAACTGGCCCTGCTGGTCCAGGTGTGGAGAGTCAGGCCTGAGGGCATGAGAGCAGGAGAGCTGGCCCTGCCCCCTGCTCCTTGCTGCACAGGGTGAGCTAGTTAGGGCTCAACCTGGTGATGAGGATGAGGGAGAGCTGGAGAGCTGGCTCACCCAGCAACTACCCAGGCCCAGAACCAGGGCTCTGAGTTGGCCCACCCCAACATCCACCCCATCTATGATCTGCTGAAGCATGTAAAGGGGCTGGTCCTGCAGATCCAAAACTGTAGGATCTCCAGGGCACAGGGAAGCAACAGGATATCCTAGAGGAGTTCCAGTGAGGGCCTAGAACCAATAGTGTAGGGAAACTAGGGGCCTCAAACCAGATCAATGACTCTTTGCAACAAACGCTTGCAAGTAAAGATGTACGGACTAAAGGATAAACTGTGACTCACCGTGTCACACTACAGCTTCCACAACGAGATTTTTTTTCTCTTAAATTTTATTTTATTTTGGAGATGAGGTTATATGGGCAGAAAGTGGATATGAAGGGACAGGGAGATGAATGGGATTGAGATGGATGATGTGAAAGCCACAATGAATAAATAAATAGTTAAAAAATCATATAAGTAGTTGTATGGAGTACACATGGGTCCTCTCATCTATTCCACTGACCTGAGCACTGGATTTTGTGCCAGTTCTATCCAGTTGTTAATATAATAGCTCTGCAGTATGAGTTGAAGTTGTATAGGATGAGACCTCATGATTAATTGTGTGTGTGTGTGTGTGTGTGTGTGTGTGTGTGTGTGTGTGTGTGT
>CABHPR010142622.1:0-19684 GCA_902168415.1 Peromyscus melanophrys | reverse complement strand
TGTGTGTGTGTGTGTGTGTGTGTGTGTGTGTGTGTGTGTGTGTGTGTATGGCTATCCTGGAACTCACTATGTAAACTCACAGGCTGGCCTCAAACTCACATGCCAACCTGTTCTGCCTCCCTAGTGCTGGGATTAAAGGTGTGGGCCACCATACCTGGCTCTATAGTATTCTTTTTGTTCAAGATTGCTTTGGCTATCTTCATTTGTTTGGCCATATAAATTTTGAGATGACTATGAAGAATGGTCCTGGAATCTTAACTGAGACTTCCCCGACTCTGCAGGTTGCTTTTGGTGGTCCAGGTATTCTAACAAAGGTAGTTCTTCCGGTACATGAGCCTGGAAGGTCTTTCTGTCTTGTGGTGTTTTCCTCAATTTCTTTCTTCACGGTCTTCAGGTTTTCACTGTAGACGCCCTTTGTTTCTTTGGCTAGATTTATTCCAAAGCATTTTATTTTTCTTGTAGTTTTTGTGAATGGAATTGTTTCTCTGATTTCTTTTCAGATGTTTATTGTTGGTATATAAGAAAGCTACTGATTTGCATGTGTTAATTTTGTATCCTGACACTTTGCTGAAAGCGTTTATCATCTCTAAGAGTTTTTTTTTTTTTTTTTTAAAAAAACATATGATTTAAGATGTGTATGTTTTATGTGTATGGGTGTTTTTTTGGTGTGGTGGTGGTGGTGTGTGTGTGTGTGTGTGTGTAACACATATGTGTTGAATGCCAGAGGATATCAGAAGAGAGTGTCTGATCCCCTTGGGACTGGAGTTATAGGTGGTTGGAACCACCTTGTGGGTGCTGAGCACTGAACCCCAGTCCTCTGCAAGAACAGCAGGTACTCTTAACTGCTGAACAGCCCTTCTAGGAACTTTTTGATTGAGTCTTTCAGGTCTCTTTTGTATAGAATCACACTGTCTGCAAATAGGGATACCTTGACTCCCTCCACCCCCACTGTATCCGCTTTACTCCCTTCTCATTGTATTGCTCTCACTAAGACTACAAACACTTTGTGGAACAGGAGAGGGGAGGGTGAGCACCTTGTCTTGTTCCTTATCTTACTAGGAATGTTTTGAGTTTTTCTCCACTTAGCATGATGCTGGATATAGGTTTGTAATATAAAACCTTTATTATTTGGAGGTATGTTCCCACCATCCTTAGTCTCACCATGAAGTGATGCTGGAAACTGCCCAAGGCCTTTTCTCCATCTATTGAGATAATCATATGATTTCTGTCTTTGAGTCTACATATGTAATGGATAACAGTTACTGATTTATGTACATTGAAACTATTCTACATCTCTGGAATAAAATGAACTTAGTTATGATGAATGATCTTCTTGATATGATCTCCAATTAGTTTTACTAGTTTTTTTATTAAGAATTTTGTATCTATGTTCAGCAGGGAGATCAGTCAGTAATATTTATTTTTTGTTGTGTCTTCATTTGGTTTGGGTAATGGGCAATACTGACTTTGTAAAGCATTTGGAAGCCTTCCCTCTTTTTTTATCTCATGGTATAATTAAAGTAGTATTGGTGTTAATACTTTGAGGTTCTGGTAGAATTCTGTAGTGAATCCATCTGGTCTTGGGCTTTTTATAGTTGGCAGTTTTTTTTTTTAATTACAGTTTCTATCCCATTGCTGCTTATGGAACTGTTTAAATAACTTATTTCTTTTTGGTTTAATTTTGGTGTGTCATATGTATCTAGAAATGTATCCATTTCTATTCAGTTTTTCAGTTTAGTAGAATGTTCTTGTGATTTTTTTTGAATTTCATTGGAATCTGTTGTAATGTCTCCCTTTATATGAATATGAAGCTTATAAAGTAGCAGGTTTCCATATGGCTTTTCCAAGCATCCTTAGCATTGGTTATTCCACCCCACCCTCCACCCTACTCTCCCATCTTGGCCCCATTTCACCTCCTTCCCCATAGTGGCCATTGGTATTCAGAGTTATCATCGGAAGATGTAATTCCCATTTTGTGGGTTTTGTAGTGTTTTCCTAGACCTAGTATTGTTTGTTTATTCCTGTGACATTTTTATTGTGTTTATCCTTGTCTTCAGACCAAAATATTTCTCCCAGAACCCCCTAGATCTGCCTTATTTGTTATAAATTCCTCTTGTTTATTTTTATCGTGGAATATTTTTATTTATAATTCTATTTTAATAGATACTTTTGCTGGGTCTAATGCTCTGGGTTGGCAGTTGTGGTCTTTCAGGGCTTGGAATATATCTTTCCAGACCCTTCTGGCTTTAAAAGTTTCCATCAAATAATCAGGCGTTATTCTCATAGGCCTTTATTTATAGGTGACCTGACCTTTCTCACAGCTTTCAATATCCATTCTTTATTTTGTGTTTTTGTGTCAACTGTAATAGGTTGTGGAGAGTTTCTTTGTTGGTTCTCTCTGTTTGGTATTCTGCAGGCCTCTTGTAGCTGGATATATGTCTTTCTCAGGGTTTGGGAAATTTTCTTCTATGATTATATTCAAAATATTTTCTGTGCCTTTGGTGTGGTAGTCTCCTTTTTTCTTGTCCATAATTAAAAAATATTACCTTTTCATGGTGTTTCAAAGCTCTTCTATGTCTGTTCATATTTTTAAAAATTAATCATTGACCAATGCTAACTGATTCAATTCCTCTGCTTTTTCACCCACCTCTAATTTTTGCTGTGGGATAATCCCCTTGTACACTGTAAAGATTTGTCATTTGAATTGGTTTAATAAAACACTAGTTGGCTGGTAGCTGGGCAAGAAGTTAGACGGGAAAGCCAAACTGAGAATGATGGGAAGAAGGAGGACAGAGTTGAGGAGTCACCAGCCAGACGCAGAGGAAGCAAGATGAGAATGCTGTACTGAGAAAAGGTACCAAGCCACGTGGCTAAACATAGATAAGAGTTATGGGTTAATTTAACTGTAAGAGCTAGTTAGTAATAAGCCTGAGCTACAGATCAAGCATTTATAATTAATATAAAACCTCTGAGTGATAATTTGGGAAGTAACTGCAGAATGGGGTGGGACAGAGAAAAGCCTCTGATTGCAGATACTTTGTTTTTCACATGGTCCATTCTAATGGTGAAGTTTTCCTCTGAGATTTTACTTTAGATTTATTGAGTTTTTCATTTCCAGCATCATTATAATTTGGGTTTTCTTCACTAGTGCTATCTCTTGATTGAATTCTACTTTCAGATCTTGGGTTGACTTCCTCATTTCATTCGGTTCTTTGTTTTTGGTGTTCTCTTGGAGTATATTCATATCTTCTTCAAGTTATTTAAATATAGTTATAACCATTTTTATCAATGGTGTCTAGAATTTCTTCCAGATCATTTTCACTGAGGGCCATGACTACACAACTAGAATTTTTTGAAGGAGCTGGTTTTTTTGTGGCTTTTTATGCTGTTTTTGTTTCTATGTCAGGACTTGAATATCTCAAGTTGTTGCTGGTTGAATAAGTCTTTCTATTTTTTTCTTTCTCCTTTCTTTCTTTTTTTTTCCAAGTCACCTTTACTGTAGTTATGTCTAATGTTCAGGAGGAAAAGTTGTAAGAGGGTTGAGACATTCTTTTTCTTTGTGGGATTGATATTTGAGGGATATAAGCTCTACCCTTAGTCTTCTTTAAGAATCAATGCTGTGAGAGAGAGCCCATGCCTGACACTGTCTGGGTAGCTAGGGACTGGAAGCTGGATGGCCCAGAGACCTAGGGTAGGACCAAACACCAACGGCCAAACAAACAAACAAACAAACAACCCCCCCAAACCCAAAACAAAACAAAAAGTCAATGAAATGACTCCTAATGATATTCTACTATACTCATAAATTGTTGCCTAGCCCAATGGTCATCAGAGAGACTTCCTCCAGCTGCTGATGGGAGTAGATGCAGAGACCCACAGTCAAACATTAGATGGAGCTCAGGGAACCCTGCAGAAGAGGTTGAGGAAGGATTGTAGGAGCCAGAGGAGTTGAGGATACCAGGATAATATGGCCCAAAGAATCAACTAAGCAGGGCTCACAGAGGCTCACAGAGACTGAAGCAGCAATCATGGAGCCTGGATGGGTCTGTGCTAGGTCCTCTGCATACACGCTGTGATAGTTTAGCTTGGGACTTTTGTTGAACTCCTAACAGTGGGAGTAGGGGCATTTCTGACTCTTTTGCCTACTTTGGGACCCTTTCCCTCTTACTGGGTTGTTTCATCCAGCCTTGACATGGGGGTGTGTATCTAGTCTCATTGCATCTTGTTATGCCATGTTTGGTTGATATCCCTGGGAGGCCTGTATTTTCTGAAGGGAAATGGAGGAGCAGTGGGAGATTTGGGGGAGAGGGGAAGTGGGAGGTGTGGTGATATTTTATTTGTGCTGAAATGTGATATTTTATTTGTATGTTAATAAATAAAGTTTGCCTGGAGATCAGAGCTCATAGCAAGCCATAAAACAGAAGTCCTGTGGTGGTAGCACTCGCCCTTAATCTGATTACATGGCAGGCAGAGTCTCTGTGTGGTCAAGGACACAGCCAAGCATGGTGACATGCACCTTTAATCCCAGTACCAACCATAGGACCTGTATAGACAGGCAGTGACGAGGAAGTGATGTGACTGGGCTTAGAGCCAATGAGAAGGCAGAACAGGAAGGCAATAAAAGCGCAGGTTACACAGGAAGAAGCTCTCTCTCTGTGGAAGCTACTGCATGGTGGTAAGCTAAGGCTAGTCGTGGCTATTCGTTATTTCTCTGATCTCTTCGGCTATTACCCCTGTATTTGGCGCTGTGTTTCTTATTTAATATGACTGTTTAGAAATTCGTCTACAGGGAGGGGGAAATGTGAGGAGTGAAGGGAGGGAAGACTGTGGTTGGGATGTATTGTATAAGAGAGGAATAAATAAAAAGAGAGAGTCAACTAGTGTTTGTGCTAACAGTCACTAGTCAAGGTTCAGCACACCACTTGCTAGTCCTGTTCTCTGCCACCAGGTGGCTTTCCTTACCTGGGTACCCTACCTTAAGTCAACTCTCATCCACTGGAGTTTAGGGGTATAAAACTCCTGCAAAGTTGTGTGTGGAGTTGGAAGGCCTATGGAGTAAGAAGCAGTAGGGAGGAGTGGGGTTACTTTAACAGAATGGGGAGTCAGTTTCTGGAGGAGCTAGGTGCCCTATAGGGTGAAAAGGAGTGAGACCTACCTCATGGTGCGAGAAAGAGGGATCTCAGAAAATCTGGGTAGCCTATGGTGTGGAAAGGAGTGGGCCCTAGCTGGTGGCATGGGGGCAGTGTGCTTTGGGAAGAGTAGGGTACCTTGGCAGATCAGGGAATTTAAATCATGGAGATGCTTGGTGGCCTATGGAGTGGGAAAGAAAAGGTCCAATCTGATTACATGGGGACACAAAATGCCAGAGGAGCCAGGTAGCTTGATGGTACAGAGAAGTAAGACTCTGGAGAAGCCAGTCATGAAGTCTGGTGGCTTCGGGGTTCAAGGAACCATGTAGCCAGACAGGCTAGGGAAGCTGTCTTTACATTCTGTAGCATGAATCTTAAAAGTTCTTATTAATAAAATCAAACCCGGGCCAGGTATTGGGGTGAACACTGGAAGGTCAGAGAGACAGAATAAGCCACAGCTATCTCACCTCGCCGGATCCTCAGCTGGTCTTGTTTTCTCAGACTGGAGGCCTCTGTGTCCTCATATCCGAATGGGCCTCAGCTGAACTGCTGCTAGAAGCCTGAATGCTTAACCAGGCCAAATGCCTCTAGTTTCTGGTCCTCACGCCTTATATACCTTTCTGCTTTCTACCACCACTCCCTGGGATTAAAGGCTTGCTTTCTAGAATTAAAGGCGTGGGTCACCATGCTTGGGTGTATCCTTGAACACATGAATTTCTGCCTCTGGAATGCTAGGATTAAAGGCGTGTGCTACCACTGCCTATCCTCATGTTTAATATTGTGGCTGTTCTGTCTCTGACCCCAGATAAGTTTATTAAAGTACACAATATTTTGGGGAACACAATACCACCACAACATTCATTATTTATTTATGTGTGTAGGGGGATGCGACACACAAGCCACAGCACGTGAGTGGAAGTCGGAGCACAGCCTTCAGGAATTTGTTCTCTTTTCTTGATTTGGGTTCTATGGATCAAACTCAAGGGTTGGTGGTGAGAGCCTTTACCCACTAAGCTATCTCACTGGCCCGAGCTTGCTGTCCTTATCATTACCCTTGTTATTACTTGATGTCACAATGCTGACGTGCTCATCAATGAATATGGAAGACATTTGCAGTCGTAAACCATTGTTTCCCACCTGTAGACACAAGAGATGTGAGCAGCCCTGAGACTGGAGATGATGGTAAAATAATCAGCAAGCGATGAGATTTTGAGTAGTTCTATCTTATATTCCTTAAGTAATCCAATTGATTTTAAGTTGATATAATTTAGATTTTGTTCTGGCTCACAACATTTCTGGAATTTGAAGTCTTCTCATAAGCAAGTGTAAGGAGGAGAAGGAAGTTGGACTGTAGAAAGGCAGCTGGGATCTAGTTGAAGGATAATACCTAGGACAAGACCAAGCACAGGCATTGTCCACATCAGAAGCTGACATACAGACCTGGTTGGGGCTTTCTAGGTTGAGCATGACTTTCATGATTAGAGAAGAAAATAGTTCAGTTTAACTGATGGGCAGAAAATTTCACTTGGTATGTGATGAATCCGATTTTTAAAACGTAGCACTAAAATTCATATTGAAATAGAACTACCTTAGAAAACAATAGAGAGTTTCTCTTACCGTAATCTTGGGGTATACTGGTTATTTTTCTTGTTGCTACAACAAAAAGCCCGACCAGAAGCAACGTAAGGAAGGCAGGATTTATTCTGGCTCACCACTAGAGGGGACACATTCCACCACAGTGGGAAGGTACAGCAGCAAGAGAGGAAGGCCCACTGGTCATACTGCATCTCCGGTCAGGGAGCAGAAAATAAACAGGAAGTAGGACCATTATAAATGACAAGGTCCACCCCCAGTGACCCACTTCTCCCAGCAAGCCTCCACCTCCTAAAGGTTCAACACCTTCCTCCAAAAGTGCTTACCACTTGGGGACCAATTGTTGAAACACATGAGGCTTTGGGGCTTCCACAGTTAAACCTTAAGGCAAGGTTTCCTTTCTAACCTGGCTTTCTAGGCAGACTAATGGAGCCTGCCAAAGCAGTGGCCCGATCGAGCCCTGACCACTATTTGTTGGCTTTGTTTTTAGAATTGTACCCTCCTTTTAACACAGCCAAGAGGGGAGTAGCCTCCCTCTTTACTGGTCAAATAGAATTCCTGTGAATGCTATTGCTGGGGGCAGGGAAAGCAAGAACCAAGCTGGGTGATTCTTGAGTCACCGTGTGTTTTCTGAGGTCCTGGGTGGCATGGGATGGAATGATTGGTGGTTGGGCACAGGACAGGGGAAAACGGGTCACGGGGGCTGAAGGTCAGAAATGGAATTCATTTAATTTTCTCACAGACTAATGTATACAGTACCCATAATATGTTAAGTATTATTTGAAATATGTACCTTAAATGTGTCTAACATTTACCATGTAATGTTATCTTTAAGATGTCAGTGGCAGGATCGTTTTTTTTTATGTTTCAATTTTTCAAAAAAAAAAAAAAAAACCCCAAAAACAAACAGGTCTTTAAAATCCTTTTCTTTGTTGTGTGTGTATGATGTACATGTGTTCTTATGTGTGTAAATGCAGGTGTTTGTAGGCTTTGGCGTGTATGCAGAGAACAACTCTGGGCGTCAGTCCTCACCTTCCACCTTGTAGGAGAGTCCATTTACCAGGCCAGCTGGCCTGGGAGCTTCCAGGATTCTGCGTCTCACCTCACCGTAGGAGTGCTGGCATTACAGGTGCTGCAAAGCTTTGTGGGTCCTGGGGATCTGAAGCCCGCTCCTCACACTTGCACAACAAGCACTTTCCCTCGCGGAGCCATCTCCCAGGCCACATTTCTGTTGCCCTCTCTGCTGAGAGAAGCCGTGTGTGCACTTCCTCTTCCTATTATTTACTAAGAAAGCACGGTGATGCAAACATGGAGAGAAATCTTCACAATAGTGTCCAACACAGACATAAAAGAGGGCAGGATTTTTTTCAGAGTCCACCCCCCACCTCATATCGCACACATACTTTAAAAGACAAACAAAATACAGGACTAGGATCCCACCAGCAAATGTCCTCAGAATAACCCCATAAATCAGGTACTGGCATGATCCAGATCTTTCAGCTGATACAATAATGAAGCTCAGAGAGGTTAAACTGCCCAGGGTCACACGCCGTCGGTGGGGACTAACTTGGGTGCCAGGGCTGTTTGTCTCTGTACTACACCATGCTGCGGGCTCCTTCCTTAATGAAGATGCTAAGCAGGATAGGTTTCCTGAGGTGAGGGTGAGAGAAGAAGGCTTGAACGCCAGGCACAGGTGGACCGCTGTCGGTTGCCTGGAGTGTGAAAGGAGAGGAAAACCTCAGGCTTCCTGAGACTGGATGTGTGTGCTTGGCTGCATTGGAGTGGTTGAGCGGGAAAGGAGGGAAGACAGAAGGCTGATTTGGTGGAGGGCCATGGAAGGAATAAAATTAGTCACTGTAGCTACAGAATAGAAGCCCTGAAACTACTCAGAACCTATAGAGTCTCAGGGTGGGAGAAAACTTGAGTGCCATCTGCCTAATACATAAATTTGCTCTGCATATTGACAAGGTGGTGGCTCAGCCTCCTTGGATGTCCTTGGAAATGGAGAACTCATTAGCTTCCTTCCACAGATGGCGCGACAGAAAATTCTTCCCCATGTGGAACCTCAATTTGCCAACTAGTGATTTCTACTCTGGCCAGAAGCAGGTTCTTGGGCCATGCACAAGCCTTTCATAGAGCAGTCTCGGGGGCCAGATCAGCCATGCACAACTGGTTCCCTAGTCACCGACAGGCATCCAGGACATCTCTTTATTCATACTAGCTAATATAACAGCTGGTAAGGCTGCTTTTATGTGCTGCATGTAGGTGGCTTTGTATAAATTGATTTTATCAATATTGATGATTAAAACTAAGGCATGTAGTGTTATGATGGAGCTACATCCACAGCCCCCCCCCCTTTTCCATTTTTAAAAATTTTGAGATTGAATTTCAATTAATGTGAAGGTTTTAAAACATGAAAGCCTAGGCTGAGCTTGAACTTACTCTGTAGCCCAGACAGACCTTAAAAATGTGATTCTCCTGTCCCAGCCCCCTCTCATGGGAATCTATGCCCACGCCAACCAGCACAGCTTGCATACAGTCATCAGAGCTCCGGTGGCTTGCTCAGGGTCACCCAGAGGCACTCCACGCATAGCAGTCTGGGGCTGTGTACAGGCAGGTTCATCTTCTGGCTGGTTTGTGCTGCTGCGGTATGGTTCTCAAGACCAGGTAGTTTACAAAGAACATAAATTTATTCTTATAATTCTGGAAGCCAAGAAACCCAACACCAAGGTGCCACAGGCTGGGTGGGCCATCACATCACAGAAGGTGCTAGGGCAAGAGAGTGCAAATCTACCCCACAGCATTTCTCCTGGTGACCTGAGTCCATCAGTGGGTGTCATTTTCAAGACCCAAATGTCCCATCAGCACATTTGGAGGAGTAACTTTCCAACACGTCAATTGTGGGAACAAACTCAGCCCATAGTGAGTACCTAAAAATAAATTACACCTAGCACAAAAAGAGAACACTCTGGAAGGCAGGCTCTACCTAGCACTTGCAGCTTGTACAGTCCCCCTCTGAGAAGGGCTTTGTGCTCGACTTCACACTCTGTTGCCTCAGTCTTGAAATTCTTAGTATGTTTTGAACAGGAAGCCCTGAATTTTCATTTTGCACCGCGACTCAAAATTATTATCTGTTCTTCGTCTACTGTGGAAAAGAAAAGGAAGAAAGCAATCAAACTGATAAATAGCCCCTCTTTTGGCAGTGCAGTGTGTCTAGTGTTCTGCAGGTTAATCTATGTCTGAGTCATCTCTAAAACCCACGCCTCATTCAGCAGCTCCTACTTCTCCCGCCAAGGGAATCCTGGGATGTGGGCTGTAGGGTTGGAAGACGGAGAAGCGAGGCCTTTTCTTCCTTGCATCCTCAGTACCATGCCTGGGGACAGACTGAGTTCTGGCGAGAATGCTTCCACGTTTTTGTTTTTTCTCACTTTCTACTTCTTTAACATCATGTCTCCTGTCAAATGAAATTTATGGACACAGAATAGGAGTTGAGAGCCTAAGATTTCCCCAGGAGGGGCCTCTACCTGCGGACTGAGAGATTCCTCACTGGCATCTCTTTCTCTCGGGTACCTTGCTTCTAGCTGTCCCCGCAGGCTGTTTGGCCAGTGTACTCTGCTCATGAGAGGAGCACACATCCACCTTGCCCTTCTTTGCAGCTCCAGTGCTTGGCACTCCTGCTGCTGGCCAGGTGTCACCCTGATTACAAATTCCTTCAAAGTGTCAGGAAGACAGTATTGGGACAGAAGGAAATCTGGTTTCTAGCCTGATCGATCTTTCCAGAGGGGATGAAGAGGTCAGAGTAGGCAATGGCCAAGGCCTGCTCTTAGTATCCAGCACAGGAGTTTGTGAGGCTTTGTGGTAGAGAATGGAGAGAGATTGAGTTTAGGTTTACTTCTATTGGCTCAAAGTAAACAGACTCTCAATCAACCAGGATGTATTTGCTGAGGTCTTTTAATTTGCTACATTGTGAACACTATGTCAGAATGATATGTGGCCTATCCAGACAACTGGAGGCTCATTATGAGGAAATTGAAAATGAGCCGATCTCCCAACTTTCACTTAGCCCCATGGAATAGTCTCTTCCAGGCAATATCCACTTGGTCCAGGCATCTGTCTATAATGTCTTTAGGTTGGGGATACAGATTCAGCTACTGTAAAAGTGGACTAGTCAGCTCTTTGTTGCTATAAATAACTGCCTGTCTGAGATAATCAGTATAGAACATTTGGCTCACTGTTTTGAGGTCCTAGTATCAGATGAATTGGTCCCATCACTTTGCGGATTGTACTGAGGCAACACATACATCATGGTAAGAATATAAGTTAGGACATACTCTCATGGAGAGAAAGTGAGACAAAGAGGAAGAGGCTAGGATGCCATTAACACTTTCAAGGTCACATCCCCAGTGACCTGAAAACCTCTCACTGTTCCCTTAAAGTGTCTAGCATTTCCCAAAAGAGTTATGCTGAGTATTCCAGATCCAAACCAAATCATCTAAACTATAATCTCTGCCTGTCTTTTGTTGGCTTAAAAGGAGGGAGTCTATTTTGATGAGAAGAATTATTTCTTATTTAGATTCATAGAGGGAAACTGACCTTCAGCAGAAACATGTTCCATGGTTCCATGTTCCTTGCAGCATCTGGAGGAATTGATTGAAGAGGTATCTCAGCCCAGTTGAGGCATGCCATCTGATCTCCTGTCCCAAGACAACATCTGATAAGCAAGTGTATTATTCAGGTTCCTCAAGAGGAACAGGACGTGTGTATGTGTGTGTGTGTGTGTGTGTGTGTGTGTGTGTGTGTGTGTGTGTGTATTTAGATTGGCTTACATAATTAAAAGCTGCATAGTACATCATGGCTACCTTGCATGCCCACGAGCCAAAGACCCTGGTAGTTTCTCAATCTAAGAAGCTGGAAGCTTTGAACAAGAGAGGTCAGTGATGTAGCCCTGTTCTAAGGCTAATAGCCCAAGTGCTCCCTGAACAGTTGCTGGCACCACCCATGTGATGCTAGCTTTGTAGACATGAAGAATGCCAGAGTTACAGGGTCATGAAGAGTTCCACTTAGAAGGCCTAGAGGGTGAGGCAGGAAATGTGTGCCAGGGTTAGAATGCTTGTAGGCAACCCCCAAGAGAGCAAAGGTGTGAAGCCATGAGGATGAGACCTAAGCTGCAGTGGAGACCTGCAGTGGTTTTAAGGGAAAATGTCCCTCACAGGCTCCGGCATTTGAATATTTGGTTCCCAGGTGATGGTTCTGTTAGGGAAGGTCACTAAATTTTGAGAATAGGGAGCCTTGCTGGAGGAAGTACATCACTGGTAGCCAGCTCTAGTTTTCACTCTCTGCTTTCTGCCTGTGGTTGAAGACGTGATCTATCAGCTTCCTACTCTGTGTCTGCCATCATGCCTCCCTTACTATTATGGACTCTCCCTCTGGAACCGTAAGTCAAATAAAGCTCTTTATTCCATAAATTGCTTTTGGTCATAGTGTTTTATCACAGCAACAAAAAGTAACTGATGTAAGACTCCAGGAAGTCAGAGATGCTGAGAGCAAGGAATATGTGCTGAGGAAGGCTGCAGCTAGTGAGCGGGATCAGGTCACTACCACCTGGGCTGCAAGTGACAAGGCCATAAGGACAAGGATACCCAGTCCTTGGGAGCCGACACCATGCCAACAGGTGTCTTGGATGGAGCTAAAGGGCTGCGGGATTTACTGCTTGCCCTGCTGGGTTTGGGTCTTGTGTTTGTCTGATCTTTCTTACTTTTCTCCTGTTCGTCCCTTTTGGTGTGGGAATGTTTTCTCTGTGTCATTGGGTTGGCAGTGTATAGACTGTTTTATGATTTTTTTTTTAAAAAGAGAATCATAGCTAGGAGTTTTCTGAGTCTCAAGATGTTTTGACTTGAACTTTTGAACAATATTAAAACTGTTAAGACTTTGGGAGAAGGAAGCAGTACATTTTTGGTTGTACTCAGAATGGTTATGCCCTGCAGAATTATGACTTTGTTATTGTCTTGGAGATGAAGTATGATATAAGGAGTTATGTCTGAATGTTGAGTTGCCAAAGGACACATTTGTGAAGGTTGATTTTGATTGCCAACTTGATTAGACTGAGAAAAGCTTAGGCAATTAGTAAGACATCTTGGGGTGTACCTACAAGGTTGTTTCCAGAGAGGACTGACTCACTGTATGGGAAGACTGGCCTTAAATGTGGGTGATACCATCCCATAGACGGGACCCCTGATGAAGCACAAGGAGAAGCCTGAGACTCCAGGCATTCTTTCTTTGGTTTCTGACCACCATGAAGTGACCAGCCCCCCTCTGCTCATGCTTCTGCTAGACTCAAAGTGACAGGACTCAGGGACCATGGACTAAAGCAGTGGTTCTCAACCTGTGGGTCGCTACCCCACTGGGGGTTGCATATCAGATATCCTGCATATCAGATAGTTATATTATGATTCACAACAGTAGCAAAATTAACAGTTACGAAGTAGCAACAAATAATTTTGTGGTTGGAGGTCACCACAACATGAGGAACTGTACTAAAGGGTCGCAGCATTAGGAAGGTTGAGTACCACTGGACTAAAGTCTCTGAGACCCTAAACTAAATAAATCTTTCTTCCTTTTGAGTTGTTTCCTCAGAGGCTTGTCACAGTAATGGAAAGTTTGACCAACACAACCTGTGGCACAGGTGCTGTGTGTGTGACTATGGGGGTGAAGAGTCCCATGCTCCCTGCCATCTGCAGAACGGAGCTGCAGACCTTCTTGTAGGGAACCAGTCTACTCTGAGTCTCCAAAAGTGGTTATGTTTTGCTTTGCTTTTTGCATCCAAAGCTCAAAGCTTTGAGCTTTCCCACTTTCCTTTGCTCTGTTTTATGTTCTGGAATGCTGTTCCATCTTGTGACTTCTGACTCAAATTCTTTTCCTGCTCCGATCACTCAAAGGCCTCCTCCTGGAGAAGCTTGTCTGCAAGCATCTCCCTGAAATGTGATGACTCCTGTTGATTCTCCTGCTTATCTCTATTGCCCAACATTCAATTCTGTGTGTTTTTGTCTTTGCTAGGGTTATAAACTTCTGACTCCTTGGCCTATCCCTTTATCAGTCACCTTTGCTGTGGGGCACTGTCCTGGGCCCTGAACACACTTTCACTTTCTGGCCAGGAGGAGGGAGAAGATGCAGACATGGGAGACAATAGGGAAGAAACCCACTTTTCTCATGGGTACAGATGCACAATATTTCCAAGGGTTAAATGAACTGCATGGGAAGGTAGGGAAATTTCACAAAGAAGCTGGCTTTTTTTGTTGGGCTTTAAGACTGCAGAGAGGATGGGAGCAGTTACTGGCTGCAGAGGAATGGATGATAACCATTCAACAGTCTGGCAGAGGAGAGAGATGGTGGAATGTGCATGTTGCTGTTGGGAAGGGGAGATGAAAGATGAGGCTGAGTGGGGTGAGACTCAGAAGTGAGTTGGTAAAGAACTAGGCTCTGATGAAGCTTTGGACTATCCTCTGGTAGCAGGGAGCTTCAAGAGTCCTTCAGGGGGTCCCATGTTGCTTTAGAAGAATGATGTTAGATTTGGGGTGATGGAGATTGGGAAATGACCCTGGGCATAGGCAGTTTGTTGGACACAATCCTTGCCAGATGTTGACAGTGGTCAAGATGAGAGGTGGAGGGAGCCTGAATGAATGGCAAGTACAGATGCCACCAGGGCTGTATTTCACTTGTATAACCAGGCTCTGGTGGATTTTTAAACATTGCATGTAAATGTATATTTTAGTGAGTATTTTGTTTTTCATGCAAACCCCTAGGAGTAGGTGACTACTGGTTTGCAGGCTGATTATTCAGACATCCTTGAGAGTTCATTGTAGGGGTTGCAATCTTGTGCAGAGCCGGTCAGTCTAGGTGGTGGGCCTTAGCTTCTCACTAGTGCTGTGTCGGGTATTTGGGGGTTCTGGAAGAACACAGTCAAAATACTCATGCTACCATGTTTTGAAAGAACGAACACTGCAAAGGATGTGTTTCTTTTGGATTTATTGGTTTAAAAGAATGTCTTTTCTAACCTCCAAGAAAGGTACTATATAGCATTTCACTAAATCTAATCTGTTATCTGTATTGTTCACTGCTGTTTATGGTCCAGTAATATAAAAAATGGGGGGGGGGTCATAAGGAGAAGGAAAATACTCCCTGATGAAGTTTTCTTGTACTGAAAAAGTGTTTTTCTTTTCTTTACATGCTAGCCAAAGGGCAGACAAGGGGGCTTGGAAGAATGTCTTTTCCTTCTTGCCTGGCATTCCCAGACCACATAAACGTTTTTTAGTTCACTGGTTCAGATGCTACATTGTAATCCGTCTTCTTTTCTCCACTTCTCTCTGACCCTGCATGTTTAACTCCTCTGCTCCAGTTCCGAATTGCTTAACGGTCTATCTGTGGACCTTCTCAGCTTCCAGAGACTGAGGATCAGTTCTCTTTCTGTTAAGGCTGCTATTAATATATCCCTGTTTGTCTTCGCCTGAGTTATGAGCATCCCTCTGCCCAGAGCATTGCATCACAGCAATTGTGTAACCTTCTCCAGCACTGCGGTAACTTCAGTGTAGCAGCATCTGCAGTGTGAGAGGGGAGAACAGGGCAGGCTGGGATGTGTGGACGCTGAAAACCAGAGAACCTTCTCTGTTCTCTCTAGACCAATCAGACTAACTCTTATGCTCCTGATGCTCTTTATCTAAGTGACTCATTGGCCACATTTAACTGAGGAGACCCTGTGAGGCACCAGCACTAAGTTTTGTGAAGAATTACATGACATTGCCTTGGTGAGTGCAAACAAGTGTGTGATGAGCAATCTAGCTTATTGACTCTAAAGATATGAAAAGCTGAAGAGCCTTCCTCCAAAGAAGAAAGTGGGCTTGAAGTAGTTAAGAGGGGTGACCAAAGGGAAGGTTGGGATGTTGAACATTGTTCCTTGTCCTCAGAGGGTCACCTGTGCATCTTATCTAGGACCTCACTCACCTCTACCACTTAAGTCCTCCAATCTGTCAAGTTTCTATGTGCAAAGCAATGGGGAGGACGGTATTGGTTTTTTCCAGTGTTAAAGGATGACATAGTAACTGCATTGGGATTTCAGGATTTGTTTTTAAAATAAAAAGAGTATCTGACTAAACAGTCAAATAGTTTTTAACTGTGTTCCAGGGCCACAGGGACTCTAGGACAGCGACTGAGGAAGCCTTCCACTAGGGAGGGAGTCTTACATCCTACCTTCTCCACTTGAAAAAAAAAAACTTCATTGAAAAAAATTTTTCACACAATATATTTTGATCATTTTCCCCTCCCCGGTTCCTTCTAGATCCTCTCTGCCACCCAACTTTATATCCTTTTTTGCTCTCTTTCTTTCAAAACCAACCAACCAACCAACCAACCAACCAACCAACCAACCAACCAACAAAATAGAAGCAAAATCCCACAAAACAAAAATCAAAACTAATAAAATACCAACATGACAAAAAATAACCAAACAAAACTGTATGAAACCAAAGAAATCCGCAAAAATACACTGAGTTCATTTTATGTTGTCCAGTTTCTCCTAGGCATGGGCGTGGCCCTGAAGTGTGGCTCATATCCCAGTCAGATTCCACTGGAGAAAACTGACTTGCCCTTTGCCAGCATGTATCAATTGTACCGATTACAGGTAGCTTCTTGGTTAGGGAGGGGACCCAGTGTCTACTTCCCACGCTCAGTCCTGAGACCCCCTTTGGCTTGAACCTGTGCTGGCCCTGCCTGTGCATGCTGCCACAGTCTGTGTGAGTGTCCATGGGCATCAGTCCTGCTGTGTCTAGTAGACACTGTTTCCTAGCAGTCCTTCATCACCTCTGGCTCTTAGAGTCTTTCTGCCTCCTCTTCTTCACATTCCTGAGCCTTGAGAGGAGAGATTTGATAAAGACATCCCATTTAAGACCAAGTGCTCCAAAGCCTCCTGCTCTGCATGTTTTCCAGTTGTGGGTCACTGTGCTAATTCCCTTCTAAAGCAGGAGGAAGCTTCTCTGATGAGGGTTGGGTGCCATCTCCTCTACTTTAAGCCAAAACAGTGATGCACCTCATCCTTTTTGTGGCTTTGTGTTGAGTTTTGGCTGTGGTCTGTTATTCCCCATTGTGTACCAGTACTCCTTGAGTTGAAGCTGTGTCTGATTGGATTCTGTTGCCCTGTTTCTGGATCCTCTTCCTCCCCGACTTCAGGATTGATATGGCAGTAATGTTGTGACTCTATGTCCTATCACAAACGTGTCCGCAGTATCTCAGGTCAGTCACCTGTTGTTCCTAGGAGCCTACTTATGTACCTCTCTGCCTGCCAACCAGACTGCTCTCGGGCTCAATCATCTGTGTCTACAGCCTGAGAAGGAAGGGGTACCAGGGGCTGGAAGACTTACTGTCAAAAGATACCTGGGTTTGTGCAGAGTCCATATGGTAATAGAATGGCTTCTCTTCGTTGTTATTAACCCTGAGAGTGGCCACACACTGAAGCAGAAGCTTTGCAGACATACGGGTTCAATGAGTCTTGGTGACAAGGTCACAATGCAGGTCACCAAAGCACTAGATGTTTTGGGGGGAAGTTGAAGGGTCTCCTTTGTTTATGAGGAGAATTTTTATTTGTCAGATCTTGGCCCCCTATTTAGTCAGAGGATCTGGAGAGGTAAGAAGTCACTAGTGGCTGCTCCTTTGCTTCTCTGATCGTTCAGGTTATTACCCCAATATTTGACTCCTTGTTTTTATGATGAGACTAATTAGAATCACCCTTCAGAGAATCTTTACTGTTAAAGATGGACACCTGAATGGGGGAGGACATATTTAAAAACAGTAATATTGGAGTCTGAATAAGGCCCAATAATCTCACTTTTTAGCATGAGTGTAATGCTGAGGAGTCCAAGCATTCTTCCTAAGAATCAGCTACAGCCAATTTCTTCACATTTACATCTATTCAAGGAATATTGTCAAGACAGAATCTTTGCAGCATAGTGTTGTGGTTTTTAAATTTTTCTTACTTCCAGAAACCAAGAACTTCATAGATAATTTTTGCCAACAGCATACTTCTGAGCCACACTTAGCAGCTGTGTTGATCTGACCTTCACTGGGAAGCTATGATGTCTGATTTTTTTCCAATGGTCCCCATAAGTGCCCTGCCTGGGCTGTACTTGGTCTACACATGGGACCTCTGGCCTGGATCTGTGGCTCTGGTGGTAGGTGTCTGCCTTGCTGATGGGATTAATTATGCTGGGGCTGGAGAGATGGCTCAGTGATTAAGAGCACTGGCTGTTCTTCCAGAGGTCCTGAGTTCAATTCCCAGCAACATGATGGCTCACAATCATCTGTAATGAGATCTGGCGCCCTCTTCTGGCCTGTATACATAATAGATAAAATAAATCTTTAAAAAAAATTATGTTTATCTTTCTAGAGTCCAGGCATAGGCCCCAGCAGGGCAGAATTGCCTGGAAGGGACTAGGACCTCCAGTCACCTGATGAGCAGAGGCATGTGGCCATCATCCATGGGGCTGAAGGGCTGAGCAATGAGGTTGGTCCAGACTTGAACTCAGGGAACCTAAGTGAGGCAGAAAGGATCAAGTATATAGATACCAGAGGGAGGCAAGGGGGGGGACCCCTGAAAACCTGTTGCCATAAGGCAAAGGTCATCTTTGTCCTCTTCTCTTGTCTTTTATCTTTTGTTTCCTTTGTCTGAGGGAGCTACATGCAAGCCAACACTCCCCAGACACAGCCTGTCTCCAAAGAAGGACAATAGTCCTTAGACCTTCCCAGAGCATACCCCAATGGGAGTTGCTCCCAAGATATTACTTCTGTTGTGACAAAAAGACACAGAGCCCTGCTGTTTATCTGCCCATGACCATCCCTGAGGCTCCCCAGCCAGTCAGACTATGAACATGCTCCTAATAATTGGGGGTGTCCAATTCCCTCCAGAAAAGATTTCATCATGATCACTATCATGGTCTCAGAGTGGTGTCCAGAGGGATTTCTGCCTGGAAAATGGTGGCCCTGCTGATGGTGAATGGGTAGTGTGGTAAGCAGGCTGCATGGTGAGGAGGCAGGTGGGGAGGGACCACATGCTCTGGGGGTGGAATGAGTGAGCTCAGAAGTCCAGCTGCCTTCCCACAAGCCAACTCCTGTCTGCCCTCTCTGCTTCTTTCCCATGTCTTTAGAAGACTGAAGAGAGCTTATTGTTATTCTTATCATCACTACAGTGGGAGGAAGCTTTGCCATCAGTCCGCCTGGGTTCTATCCCTCTCCCTCGCTTACTTTCTCTACCCCACAACCAAGGGTCTGAGTGCAGAGATGATTCACTGGGGGAGATTCAAAGATCCTGCTGCCTAAAGTATACCCCAACCCGAGAAACCAGTAGATTTCAGTGCACATAAAGGGGTATGGGGACACCAGTTTTGGAGTAAATGCTCCATGGCTTCTTTTAGGGTGGTGGTCCTCAACCTGTGGGCTGCCACCCCTTTGGGGGTCACATTATCAGATATCCAGTATCAGATATTTACATTATGATTCATAACAGTAGCAAAATTACAGTTATGAAGTAGCAATGAAATAATTTTATGGTTGGGGTCACCACAACATAAGGAACTGTATAAAAGGGTCGCAGCATGAGGAAGGTTGAGAACCACTTTAAGATTTAAGGCCTTTGGATTTATAAGTTTTTGTAAAGAGTTATTGCAATTCCACACAGTCTTTTCTCCAAGATACTTGGAGAATCCCAGCTTCTGCAGGAGCAGCTGGTTTACAGAAGTGAAGAACAGCAGGGGCTGTTTCTATTCAATCCTCTTTTGAGCATGTGATGATTGTCTTTGCCATCTCTCTATATTGGGACAGAAGTGTGTGTGTGTGTGTGTGTGTGTGTGTGTGTGTGTGTGTGTGTACCCATATGCACATGCATATGCACACATGTGTACATGTATGAGGCCATGTGTGTGGCA
>CABHPR010142621.1:22500-51870 GCA_902168415.1 Peromyscus melanophrys | reverse complement strand
CCTTCCTTCCTTCCTTCCTTCCTTCCTTTCTTCTTCCTTCCTTTCTTTATTTCTCCCTCTCTCTTTCTTTCATTATCTATCTATCTATCTATCTACCTATCTACCCATCTGTTCATCTATCCATCCATCCATCCGTCTGTCTATCTATCTATCTATCTATCTATCTATCTATCTATCTATCTATCTATCTATTTATCTATCTACCTACCTACCTACCTACCTACCTACCTACCTACCTACCTCCTGCCTGTAGATTGGGATATAAAGCTCTCAGATATTTTTGCAGGACATTGTCCCATGTCTGCTAGTGTGCTGCCATGCTCCCCTCTATGATAATAATGGACTAATTCTCTGGAACTGTAAGCAATCCCCCAGTTAAAATCTTTGTCTAGTAAGAGTTGCCTTGCCAAGATGTCTCTTCACAGCAATAGATCAATGACTAATGCACCCTCACTCCTTAAAATCTTCATGAAAGCATTTATTTCATTTTAGGGAAATGGTTGTTCCCATTTCTCTTCTTCTACATCTTCCTCTCTGTCTCTCTATGTTTCTTTCTCTCACACCTTATGTATGTGTACATATATGTGCATATATAGTTTTTACACAAATATTAAAAATGTATGAGTAAGAAATGATGTTGTATGAAATATGCAATTCCTTCATAATTCTCTTTCTAAAAAACCACCAATGATGCTTTATTTTTCAAGGAGATCCCTGTGTTAATTTAGTTGAGATGGTAATGTAAATGAATGGTTGTTGTGGACTTTTGAAATATAATATTGATAGTGATAGTGTTAGATTAAAAATCTTTGGAGATTGTATATCACATAATTTAATTTATTTGAAATGTCCATAAAAAGCATATTCATACAGAAAAGAAAGAGGTTAGTGGGCCTCTAGGGCTCAGAGTAAAAATGGGATTAACTGCAAGTTGTAATAAGAAAATATTTGGGGTAATAAAAACATGATAAAACTTCATTGTATTGTGGTTATAAAACTTCACAGAGTTACCCAAATTCATTAAACTTTATGCTACAATACATGGGTTTCATGTTATAAAAATTGGATCTCAATAAAGAGATTAAAGACTTAAAGATTTCTTCCCAAGTCTTATCTATAATAATGGCATCAGTTTCCATCCTGTGCAAATGCTATAATTTTAATAAATCTTTTAAAATTGACTTACTTATTTTATTTTAATTTATATATATATATATATATATACATATATATATATGTATTGCTTGTGTGTATGTGTGTGTGTGTGTGTGTGTGTGTGTGTGTGTGTGTGTATGTGTGTGTATGTATACCTGAGAGTATATGTACGTACACAGTATGTATTCAGGTAGCTGTGAGAGCAGAAGAGAGATTAAGATCCCCAGATCTGGACTTGCAGATGGTTGTAAGCTGCCATATGGGTGCTAGAAACTGAATTTGAGTCAGTGCAAAAACATCCAGTGTTTTATCTGCTGATTCATCTCTCCAGGCCCCAAATCTTTTAATGTGTTATAATATTGTTTTCAAATATGCTTAGGGGGCTGGAGACATGGCTCAAATAGTTAAGAATGCATACTGCTGTTGCAGAGGATCTGATTTCTCAGCACACATGTTGGTCAAATCACAACCTCCTCTAACTCCAGGTCTTGGATGATTGGAAACTTCTGGCATCTGTGAGTACCAGCACACACACACACACACACACACACACACACACACACACACACAACTTGAAAATTAAAAAAAATTCAATATGCTGTTAATAGTACATGTGCATATAAAAACACAAATTTCTTCAGTGTGTGCCTTTGTGTGTTTTTATCTGTATCACAAATTTATTTTCTTCACATCTTACAAATAGGAATAATGTTTTTAAATATTTTAAAGTTTTTGTTTCTAGATAGGATTGTTAAACCTCCTTTTCAAACAATGTAGAAATTTATATCCCAGCAGCAGAGCAGAATGCTGATCTCACAGATCTCCATTTAGAGTAGAAATTTTTTCCCTCCCATTTTGCTAATTTGAGAGGTGAGGATAATAGCTCTTTGCTTTAATTTGCATTTGTTTAATTGCTAGTGAGGTTGCTACTCTAAAACATATGTTTATTTAGCATTTATATTTTCTCTTTGCTGAATTGCCTCCTCATGACATTTTACAGCTAGCTATAAATTAGAATCTGAATGTTTCACACAGATACTCTTTATGTTTTAAGCACTTTCTTTACACTGTTACATACACTTATTTGAAAAGTTTGCAGTCTCTCTTAGTGTTTCAAAGTTTTTTTGATGTCGAAGTAAATGTGTTTTTTACTTCTTCACAATAATATCTACATTTTCTTTGTGCATGTGGTTTCATTGTCTAAACTCAGAAGTAGCCTCTGTCCCTTTATATCCCCACTTTACTGGCTGTCATTGTCACTTTCCTTTTGCTTCTGGAATCTACATTTAATTTCTCAGTGCTTGAAGTTCTCACCCACCATGACTTTTAAAGATTTGACAAAGAACCCCAGAGTATGTGTTGAAAATAATGTTTCATCCTCATACTTGAGATCCTATTAGAGTAATTATTAAATTTCCAGGAGGAATAAGATGACCTTTTGAATGTATATTTGCCCCTTGATATGCCTTCACAAAAATGGACAATATTCTTTTTTTACCATGAAATATGAGAGCAACTATTTTGAATAATTCTTACTTTCAAAAAATGACAGCAATTTTACTATCGTTATTTTCGGTCGATTTGAGTGTTATCTTGTTAAGGTTCTAACAATTCTATCTTGTTTTGACTGCAAAATATGATAAGTCTGCACTTTAATTTAGGGGAAGTTGATCTCTGCACATTACTGCACCTTCTGCATGATAACTCTTTTTATCTTCTCAATTTGTCAATCATGTTTTATACGCTATTGCAAATTTTTGTCATCATCATCAGCATTTTTCATATATTTTTAAAGCTGTTCATAGCTGTGTTATATTTTTCTGTTGCTGTTTTCAATAAGACATTTTACAACCATGTTTTACAATGAGTTGTTTTTGATATTTATCCTGCAACTGGTCTCTTTGTTCAGCTTTGTTATTAACTTAATAGTTGTCCGTTTTGCAGGTTCTGTGTATCAAAAAAAAAATCTTTTGCCAATAATGATCATTTTATCTCCTTATTTTGTAACATTGGTCTTTGAGCATAACTTTCTTCATTTCAAAGGAAAAAAATCTATGAATGCAGCATGGGAAGGATGAGGGAGTCTTACTGATGTGGTGGGAAGTCTCCCAGGTGAAATGACACAGCAGAGCAATGCCGTGGAAACAGGAACATGGTAGAGCCTGCTCTCATGGGAACTGGAGCAAGAGGACCACTAGAAACAGAAGTATCTGTCTTCCTGTAAGACAGAAAAATCCCTCTGCTAGTGAATGGCTGCGGCATGAACACTTGTTCTCTCAGACACACTAGCTTCTCTTTTCCTTTATTGCCAAATTTTCAGAAGCATCTTCATGGTTGCTGGTCAATCAACTGATTGGTTAACCCTTATCAAGAGGTCTGCATCATTTATACACAGAAATGCCTAGTTTGATTCTAAATCATGTTAAAAATACAACTTTTAATATTAATCTCTTCTCAGACTTATGGATAACTCTTTAAGTTTCTCTTGCATTTCTCTTGTCATGAATTTATTAGTTATTCAATGTCTTATTTATTCCCAGAGCAGTTTATAAAAAATAAGAATTATTTGTCCTTTGAAATTTGCAAAGAAATTTTGTGGAAAACTACTTTTGGACATAGCAGTTTACCAAGAAGTAACTCTTTGCTAGCTCTTTCCAAATTTCTCCCAAAGCATTGCTCTTGTCAGATCATGAGTGTGCTTTTGTCTATTTGTTACATGACCTTCTAAGCCTCAGAACCATGTTTAATTCATCTCTTTGTGCCCATATTTAAGCCTGAGGCCTTGACCTGAACAGGTCACACTGGTTTGTGTTGAGATGGAATTTTTCAAATAAGAGATCATGTGCAAAATAGAAGAAGGAATGGATATGGAACCAGATGAGAGAATTCAAGTATCTTTCAAAAAAATTAATAATTCAGATAATCTTTTCCACTAGGTATCTAAATCTCAAACATGTACATTGATGAAGATAGAGATATATGTCATAGGGGAGAAACTTCTGAATTGTTTTATTTTGTTTCTATCATTCTGACTTAAGCTTATATATGAAATCTGTGTTTCTGTTGGAGAAGTAAACAACAAATAATAGTTTCCAGAATCCTGTGTTAATCCTTGTAGAACCAGGAAAATATTGATAAGTAAGTAAATGAAACAAATACATGAATTAGACTTTATTTATCTACTTACAGTGGAAGATAATCTTTATTAGTTCAAGCCTACAAAGCATTACTTATTGATAGTTTGTAAAGTGTGTGCATGCAATTTCAATATTTTTGTGAAAAGTTCTAGCATAATTTTACTGTGTGCTTATTATTTCAGTATGGACTCATATTCTTAATCTAACCATTCTTATGCTTGAGAGTGTTCATATTCTCATGACGTTGTGCTGGTGTAGACATTTTTTAGTGTCCTTGCTCAATATTGTTAAGAGTGCACATGTAGTATATGCACTCATATTATCCTGTGATTTGAATTGGTTGGCAAGAAGGCCTTATTCAGCTATGGATTTTCTATGTGCTTTGTGTTTTCTCACTTTCATAAGGTGTGTTGATTGGCTGATTTCATTCATTCAGTAGGAAAGACAAAGTAACAATTTGATCTTCACATATTGGGGTAACTGGGCACCTTTTCTGGCCCTTAACAAAGATGAAAGGCAACACCCAACAAAAGTACCCAACTTCAACAAAGTCAGGAATATACTGCATGAAGTCCCAAGATCAGGTCACTCCAAGCTCCAGCATTTAACATGGATTTCAAACATGAAACACAAGCACTGATTGCAAATGTGAAGGTGTTTTTAGTTTGCCCCAGGCTAAGATTTTTAATTAAAAAATAAATAAACCTGTCAAGGTCTGCAAGAAAGGCTCTTAGATATTCCGGCCAATGGTTTATTTAAAAATCCAATAATGCAATTTCCTCAGCAGCAGGAGGCAAGAGACCTTCTCTAGGCCGAATGTCCCCTAAATGGAAGACAGCTAGATTCTCAGCTCATGATCTAGTTTACAAAAGGACTTCTACTTCTGGGTCCGGAATAGATGTAGACCCTGTATATTATTTTTCTGCATATTGTATCTTACTCTATTACTATCCATAGGAAATTGTGCATTCATATAATTTAAATATAAAACTTAAATTTTAGACATGAATTTAAAATATGTAATGAACCTGTCATTTCAAACCCAGCCAGTCATAGATCAGAGTAGGAAAATAACTTCTCTGGGTAATATATGACCTACCTTGTTAGTTGTACCAGGTTCAGAGACTTGCTGGATGCCGGGCCAATCACACTACTTTTCTCTATAATTTAAAGTCATTAATGTGAAAAGGGACTGGGTTAGCTGTTGCCACTTGAGCTGTAATATCAAATTTCATCAAGACCAAAAGCAAGTATTTCTGAGTAGCCATACTAGAATATGGTTAATATGAACAAAATGATTCGTGGACAGAGGACTAGAGTCTATGAGTAGACATAATTGAGATGGGAGGCCATGTAACCCAGAAAGGAGGGGTAGGGGAGAACTAACAGGAGAGGTAGGAGTGGGGGGCTCTAATGAATGAAACTCAAATGTTAAGTTTCATAGGAGTTTCTTCTTTCTGCTAACTTGTGATTCCTGTAGAGAATTTTATTCTTGGAAATTAACTATAAGGAATTCCACAGATATATTTTTTTTAATTTTTATTGATTCTTTGTGCATTTCACATCATGCATTCCATCCCACTTATCTCTCTGTCCCCTTGCATGTGCCCTCTTCCCTGCAAAACAAAACAAACTTTAAAAGAAAAACTAAAAACAGAACAAAACAAGCTAAACCAAACAAAAGCCAAAACAAAACAAAAGCCAAAACAAAACAAAAAAGGACAAGAATCAAGTCATGCAAGCTGTAGTGTGGCCCATTGAGTTTTCCCTTTAGTCCATTCGTCTTTATTTGCAAGTGTTCATTGTCATGAGTCATTGATTTGACTTGAGGCATCTGGTTTCTGGTACACCACAGACAATGTGCTCTTACTGGTGCTCCTCTTGGATATCCTGTTGTTGCCCTTTGCCATAGAGAGTTTGTTGTTTTGGATATGTAGGTTAGGCCCCTTCACATGTTCCAACAGTTCAACAGTGAATGTTAAGTTGGGTCAACTCATAACCCTGGTTCGGCACGTGTGTGGTATCTGGGTGGTTAGCCCACCAACTTTCCTTCATTGTCACTACCCAGGTGAGCTCTCCAGCACTGCCTCAGCTAGATTACTCAATGAATCCTGCATCAAGTAGCTGGGCCAGTTCTCCTGCTCTCAGGTCTCTCAGGTCTGGCTCACCCTCACTCACACCACAAGGGCCAGCTTTTTTGTCTGAGAATGTATTAGTTATCTCTCAACTTATTATCTTATATGATTAATAAATAGTTATTAACAATATTGCATTATTGCATTGTGTTTTATGAACCTGGATCACAAGTCAAGGAAAACAAGGAACAAGATTCTGGTCTCCTTGATCTTAAATTTTATTTAATAGGATAACAACACTAAAAGCAATATATGAAACCATAATCTATAAATACACAAGTGCATTGCAGCACATTAACAAACATGCTTAGTGAATGAAAGATTGGATGGCGTCTGGGAGATAAGGAGGGACTTCTTCTAAGAAGAATGTTCAGAAAATTCTCAGAAAAAAAAATGGCAGAAGCTGAAGAATGAAAAGACACTGGCTTTCCTGAAATAGGAAAGCTGAGTTTCAGACAGATTTTATTTTTGGTGATTCATTTAGTCAAATGAACTGGCATGTGATGACTCACAATTTCATACTCTTTCCATGACCTTTCTATGCACGCATAGATGCAATATCAATCTTGATATCAGAAAACTGGATGAAATTCATATATCTTCTATGCAGTCTTGGATAATTTTTTTTCTCAGAACCCCAGGTTTTTCATATGTAAAATGACAATAAGGCCATCTATCTTGAGAGCTTCTCAGGAGTTTAACAATAGTGTATGTGAATGTCCAATACAGTGGATACTCAATAAAAATGGTTGTTGTTACTATTACTATTATGATGATGATGATGATGATGATGATTATGACAGTGCCTATATTCTACCAATGAGTAATAGAAATATAAAAAACTGTAACTGCAAACCTTCAGATAAAGGTAAAAGAAATTCGAGGTAATAGAATTTGGAAAATAGCAAAGATTAAAGAAGGGGAAAAGGAAATACAAAATAAAAGTAGTAAAAATAAACAAAGGCAATATTTAGCTCTTTGAATTGATCGACAAAATTGATGAATTTTTGGAAAAGAAGAGGACTCAAAATTCTAACGTGAAGAATAAAAGTTAGGCAATTATTATGTCCTTCCAGAAATTTAAAACATAATCCCACTTGATTGCTTTAGAAATCACAATTGACATGATTCTACAGATTATTTGTAAATACAAGGAGCTTGTAATAGCACACAATTTTGGAAGAAAAAGAAATAATAAACGCAGAGAATTCACATCCCATGATTCAGAACCTCAGACAGAATGACTGCAAACACAATTGTGGAATGCTGGAAAAAAGAAAAAAGAAAGAAGAGAAAGAGAGAGGAAAAGAAAAATAGAGATCAATATGATAGAAATGAGGTTGGTGGAGAGCTTTTCCCATTCTCTAGGCTGCTCTTTTGTCCCATTAATGGTGTCCTTTGACTTACAGAAACTTTTCAATTTCATAAAGTCCCATTTATTAATTGTGATCTTAGTACCTGTGCTACTGGTGTTCTGTTCAAGAAGTTGTGTCCTGTGCCAATACATTTGGGATTATTTCCCACTTTGTCTTCTATAAGGGTCGGCATATCTGGAACTATGTTGAGGTCTTTGATCCACTTGAACTTGAGTTTTGTGCAGGGTGATATAGATGGATCTATTTGCATTCTTCTACATGCCAACATCCAGTTATACCAACACAATTTTTTGAAGATGCTTTCATTTTTCCATTGTATAATTGTATAATTTTGGCTTCTTTGTTGAAAATCAGGTGTTCGTAGCTCTCTGCATGTGGGTATAGTTGTATAGCTTGGTCTGTTTGTGGCTCCTACTAGTGGGACCAAGATCTGTCACTGGTGCATGAGCTGGCTTTTTGGAATCTATTCCTTATGGTGGGATTCCTAGCTCAGCCTTGATGCAAGGAGAAGCTTGGTCTTGTCTCAACTTAGTATGCCATGCTTTGGTGTCTCCCATGGAAGGCCTTACCCTTTTTGAGGAGTTGATGGGATGGGTAGAAAGGAGGTGGAGGGAGGGAACGGAGTGAGAGGAGAGAGGGGAATTTGTGCTTACTATGTAAAATAAATTTAAAAATTAATAAAAAAATAATAAAAAAAGAAAAATCATCCTGAGTGAGGTAACCCAGAATGAGAAAAGTGAACATGGGATGTACTCACTCGTAAATGGATATTAGATGTAAAGGAAAAGATAATCATGCTACAGTCCAACCCCAGAAAGGCTAGGTAACAAGGAAGGTTCAGGGTAGGGACACCCAGATCTCCCTGGTAAGGGGAAATAGAAGAAATTTCATGAGTGGACTGAGGACAGGTAGGGAAGGGAACATGAACGATCAGGTGGAACTGGAAAGCTGAGGAAGGGTTCATTTTGGGGTCAGATAAAGACCTGATGCAGTGAACCATCTCCTGTGCCCAAATTGATTCCTAGCCCAATTGTCATCAGAAAGTTGTCATCCAGCAACTGATCGAAACAGATGCAGACCCACAGACAAACATTAGACAGAGTTCAGGGACTCCTGCAGAAGGGGAGGAAAAAGGATTGTAGGAGGCAGAGGGGTCAAAGACAACTACAAGAAAACTCACAGTATCCACTAACCTGGGCTCATTGGGGCTCACAGAAACTGAATTAACAACCAGGGAGCCTGTTTGGGACTAACCTTGGCACTGTGCATATATGTTACAGTTGTGTAGCTTGGTTCTCTTGTGGGACTCCTAACAGTTGGGACAGGGACTGTCTCCAACTCTTACAGGCTTTTGAGACCCTACTCCTCATACTGGGTCACCTCGCCCAGCCTTAACACATGTCCCACAGCAGGCAGGTGCTTAGTTTACTGCAACTTCATATGCAGTATTGTTGATACTCATGGGAGACCTGCCCTTTCCTAAGTAGAAACAGAAGAGGAGTGGATTGGGAGTGGGAACAGAGAGGGGATGGGGAAGAGGGAGTGGGAGAAGAGGAGGGAGGGGAAACTGTGGACAGGATGTAAAATAAATAAATTAATACATTAATTTTTTTTAAAAAAAGATAGAAATGAGAACCTTGAATGAAATTTCATGATTTTTGAGAAAGTAATAAAATAGCAAAGTAGGACCAAGAAAGAATGTTTTATTGAACCAATGATACTTAAACAAAGCCAAAGCAGACCATGAATGCACATGTAAAAACCATCATAAGTATAAAACACTCAGAAATTCCAGTGTTAGGTTTTGAGACATTGGGTTAGGCAATATTTCTTAGACTAAAACAAGTGAAAAATGAACTAATAGATAAATTACACTTCAACATACTAAATATTTTATCCTTCAAAGGACATTCTGATAAATGTGAAAACGTAACTCACAGAGTGAGGAAGAATTTGCAAAGCATGCATTTGGTGAAGTGTTTGTATTTTAAATACATAAAGAAATCTTACAACTCTTTTACATAGATCACCTAATGAAAAGAGGGCAAAGAATTTCAATTGATTCTTCTCCAAAGAAGATATGCAGATGTCAAAAAGGCATGAGAAAAGATGATTGAGGTCATTAGTTATTCAACAAATGCAATTAAAACCACAATGAGATCCCACTCTGCATTCCCTAGCAGTGGGTATCATACAAAAAAACAGGTAATAAAGGAATTGGTAGTATATATGAGGTGAAAGTGAAAATTTCACATGCTGTTACTCCAACATAAAATGTAGTCGCTTCTGAAAAGTCTGGTAGTTGCTCAGAAAGTCAGAGGTAAATAAGGAGTGACTGCTCAGAGCCATGGGGCCTCTTAGAGGTAATGAATATCTTTTAAAATTGTCTATGATC
Source organism: Peromyscus melanophrys (assembly GCA_902168415.1). Taxonomy (NCBI): domain Eukaryota; kingdom Metazoa; phylum Chordata; class Mammalia; order Rodentia; family Cricetidae; genus Peromyscus; species Peromyscus melanophrys. The sequence continues at coordinate 41,672 of CABHPR010142621.1, read as the reverse complement.
ATGTTTGTACAACTTTGTGTTATTCATGAACTAGATGAGTTGTGGAATATGTAAATACCCTCTCAGTAATGCTACTTAAAATAAAATATGAACATAGCTATTTCTTCTGCCACTCCCTCAAAAAACATGTGTGACCAATTATTTGCTTGAATTTGTAATTTTGCTATAAATTTTCCAAACAATTTTCATTTGGGAGAACGGATGTAGTCCTGTGGAAATGAAGAACCCTACACATCATATTCAAAAGTGAATGATTGCCTTCAGGCTGTGGTATCAGAAACTTAAGACTACAAGACAGAATCTTTGTTATATTTTTACCACATTGGCACATATTTTGTCAAAATCTGATGAAAAATTTGATGCAATGTGGATGGTGATGAAGAGAACAAGAACAGTGAATATTTACTAAGTACTTGCTGTTTCACGATTCTATGCAAAGGTCAGAACAGCAGTTTAGGCTTTAGAACTTCCTTACATCTGCCAACTATCTTTGGTTATATTTATTTATTTGTTTGTTTGTTTGGTTTTCACTATTTTTAATGGGACAGTAGAAACTCAAATAGATTAGGTAACTCATCCAAAATCACTCAGTCCACTGGGGCAGGTTTGGTATTTCAAATTCAGGTACATTCAAGTCCAAGATTCATACTGTGAACTTTTAATTATGTTAATTTTTTTCACAATATATTTGTATATCTGATTTATCTATTTTTCCAATATTTTAGTACATAATATATTCATATGATAGAAAACTTGAAAAACATAAAAACTTATCATGGGCGATTTTAGGGGAAACTAGACATTTAAAATGAGGAGTTATGATTGTTAATAAAATTATAGCGTATTGGTATTTAGTAAAACAGGAGACATGTGGCACAACAAATCAAATATAGGTGCTAAAGCAATTGAACTATATTATCTGCTTACATAAATGGTGTATATGTGTTGCAGACACTCATGTCACTTGTAATAAACATATTTGCATATATCTCACAGTACATTTACCTCTACTATATATGTAAATTATACAAGTGAAAACATTTGCAGAGAGAATAGTCCCATCTACTTGTATTCATAGCAAAACACTAATTGCCTCTGAATGGATTTAGGAAATTATTTTACCTTTGGCATTTTAGTCTTTTTAATTGCTTTAATATGATCATCTTTGATCTTTGAACTAATCAATATCTGGTTGTTTTCCATTTTTCTTTGTGAATATGACTAGTGAGACTCTCCTAGCTAGGAGTCTGTTCTTCAATGTTCCAACCTACTTCTGCTCTTTCCATTAACTGACTTTCCATTAACCCACAATAACAGATCCTGATCTCATCAGATAAGAGGAACTTTATTGTAATGGGGGTAGGAAGAGCACCCAATGTCAATCAATTAGTAAACACACCCTGGTTCTGCAGTTGAGCTGGTCTTTGCAAACAAGGCTGCAGGAAGAATATTCACCATGTTCACAAGTTGCTCCTGCATGTCTTCCCTCGTTCTATTAGTCTGTTAGATTCTTTTCTCTCCCTGTCAATTATCTCAAAATTTTCATTTTCACTCTCAGCCAGGAAACTACAACAACAACCACAAAATTTAAACTGCTGGTCAATTGAGTCCACTAGCAAAAAATGGGGGCTTCCAACTATGTTAATCAAAAACTATGTGATGCAGCCACCCTGAAAATCAGTATGGCAGTTTCTCAGAAAGTTGAGAATAATTCTTCCTCAAGACCCCGTTATACCACTCTTGGGCATATACCCAAGGAATGTTCAATTTTACCACAAGGACACATGCTCAACTATGTTCATATCAGCATTATTCGTAATAGCCAGAACCTGGAAACAACCTAGATGCCCCTCAACTGAAGAATGGATAAAGAAAATGTGGCACATATACACAATGGAGTGCTACTCAGTGGTAAAAAACAATGATATCATGAAATTTGCAGGCAAATGGATGGATCTAGAAAATGTCATCTTGAGTGAGGTAACCCAGACTCAGAAGGACAAACATAGTATGTACTCACTCATAAGTGGATCCTAAATGGAAGGGAAGGGATGGCCATACTTCAACCCACAACTCCAGAGAAACTAGCTAATTTGAAAAGACCCTAGGAGGGACACATGGATGACCCTGTGAAGGAGATGTGGATGAGATCTACATGAGTGGACTGGGTGTGGGGGGGTGGCAGAGGGTGAGGAGTGGGGGATGAGAACATAGGGAAATGGGAGGGTCAAGGCAGAACAGGGACAGAGTGGGAGGGCAGGGAGGAAGATACCATGATAGATGAGGACATCATGGGAATAGGAAGAGGCAGGGTGCTGGGGAGGCTCTCAGGAATCCACAAGGTTGACCCCACCTTGGTCTGCTGGCAGTGGTCCAGAGGGTGCCTGGACCGATCTACCCTGGGGACCAGCCTAGCAAATAACTTAGCTGTCATCATAGAGCCTTTGTCCAGTGACAGATGGAGGCAGATACAGAGATCCACAGCCAGGCACCAGGCTGAGTTCCGGGAATCCAGTTGATGAGAGAGAGGAGAGATACTGCAGGCGAGGGACATCGAGATTATGATGGGAGGATGTGCAGAGATGACTGGCCACACTAGTGGAAACCCATGAAATGTGAACTGGTGGCTGTGGAACCCCCATGGGACTGGACTAGGCCCTCTGGACACAGAAGATAGTTGTTTGGCTCGAACTGTTTGGGGGGTACCCAGGCAGGGGGATAGGGATCTGTCCCTGGTGCATGGTCAGGCTTCTGGAACCCGGTGCCTGTGGTGCGACACCTTGCACAACCTTTGGTGCAGTGGGAAGGGGCTTGGACCTGCCTAGGCTCAGTGAGCTGGGCTCTGCTGACTCCCCATGGGAGACCTCAATTTGGGGGATGTGGGGATGCAGGGTGGCTTGGGAAAAAGGGCTGAGGGGTGGGAGGAGGGAGGAGGGAGGAGGGGGGGTCTGTGGATAGCATGAGTGAGTAGAAAATTTCTTAATAAAGAAAAATAAAATAAAAAAGTCACCAAAAACCCCAAAAAACAAAACAAAAACAAACAAACAAACAAAAAACTCACACAGTGGTGGCACCCACCACCAGCCTGGAGGCAGAGGCAGGCAGATCTTTTTGAGTTCAAGGCCAGCCTGGTCTACAGAGTGAGATCCAGGAAAGGCGCAAAGCTACACAGAGAAACCCTGTCTCAAAAAACCAAAAAAAAAAAAAAAAAAAAAAACGAACCAAACAAACAAAAACTACAACGCATCATCTAAATAGAGAATGAATGTACTGGCAATATTTGGATATATTCACAGCATTGTTTGTAATGACTTTAGAAACTAGAAAAATCAAGAAGTTTGATAACTGATCCATCAATTGCTATTAATGATGACAAATTCCATTCCTTAGAACTGGCAATACATGAGTCTTAATCATACAGGGAGCTCAGTCACTGTGTTTCTAAAGGTTTTAGAGTAAGATTTGCTGCTTCCTCAGAGCTCACGGTTGCTAGAGAACAAAGGAGCATTAGAGATTGTACCTAATCATCATAAAAAAGGCATTGTAGGGAGAATTTCTTGATGTGAAGAGACAAAGTAAGTTATTGGCAGAATCAGAATGCAAAGCTGATCTCTTGACATCTGGTTTGGTTTTACACATAGTGCCAGGTGGTTGAAATAAGTAGATGCTATTCACTAGAGTAAAACAAGGAGGGGTGAACTGAAAAGAATATGGTATTCCACTGTTCTGAAAAACTCACACACATCTGTAGTCTGGATTTGACCTCTAGATCTCAGCGTGTCTAGCCCCATTATATGTCAAATCACTCATAAACAAAACTCTATACATTTATGTGTGGTTTTGTTTCATTTCATTCCTATGAAGTATATAACATCATTGTTTTAATGTCAACCATTTAAATTAATCTCCAGTTTACAACGTTTTGTATAAGTCAGAATCAGTTTGAATCAGTCCTTTAAATGATTTGAACTTGCTACACCACAACCTAAAATGTGATTTTTCAGTCAGCCCAAATCATTAGCATTTTGATTTTTTTGTTTTAATGAAAAAATTTCCCTGTTATTTTCACCTATTGTTCAAACTTTTGTCTTTACAGTTAAGTCAGAGTCTCATTACTTCTCAAACTGACAACTTTGAAATACATGAAGATGGTTTGCCACAATTTCTCATCTCCCTTAACCATTCTTCTTATGATATATGATGTTTAAATGGGTGGTATGTTCAGGAAAGTTAATGGGAAGTCCCTCTAAATGAAAGTAACTTTTCTAATAGTTCATCATCACACCACAAATTAATCCAGGGTACTAAAGTATTCAAAGAAATGTCAAAAGAAGTGGAAGAAAGGTTCAGAAAGGAAACATGAGGAGGGTATTTGAAGTTAATAATAATGGCACTTAACATATATCAAAATCTTACAGCATGTCAAGGACTCTGTTAAAATCCTTACATTTATTATTAAATTATACTCCAGGTATACCAGTAGTGAAGCATTTTGTCCCCATTTTATGGATGAATAAATCACGTCCCAGTTTGGTCAATCAAACTGTCTTTGGTCACTTATCTGCAGAGTAGCACAGATTTTTAAAGCATATACATATATATATATATATATATATATATATATATATATATATATATATATTTTTTTTTTTTTTTACCATCATGGTGTAAACATTGGAAAGAACACCAGATTTGGAGTGAAAATACTTGGGAATTAGGTGTGCCATTGCTTAGCTTCTTCAAGCCTCTCTTCTTGGTGTGTTCTTCATAAATTTCTCATTTCTTTGTCTTATTATTTATAAAAAATCAATTTTCAAAAGAGAACTAGATTGTCTTCTTTTGAGAATATTTAATGGTTCCTGTAGCTGGAGAGCTTTTCTCTCGGGGTCCCACAATTCCATCCTGGAGTCCACTTATAAAATAAACACACAGACTCTTACATTATTTAAACTGCTTGGCCATTAGCTCAGGCCTATCATTGTCTAGCTCTTACTCTTATATTTAGCCCATTTCTATTAATCTTTACTTTGCCACGTGGCTCGTGGCTTACCAGTACTTTATATCTTCTTTCTCCTCGTGGCGGCTCCAGGCAGTCTCTTGCTCCACCTTCCTGTTCCCTCAATTCTCCTCCCTGTTAGTCCCGCCTATACTTCCTGTCTGGCTACTGGCCAATCAGTGCTTTATTAACATATTTGTCATACAGAGCATCCACAGCAGGTTCCTACTGATCAAGGGTAGAAAGGATACAGCAAGAATTCTTGTGTGTGCACAGATCACCATTCTATAAACTTTTACCCATATGCTTTCACTACATAGTATTTCTCTTCCAAGCACCCAGTCCAGCAGATATTTTAGGATACATATCCTGCTGAGTGCTATTTTAATGAACAAATGTACAAACCTAGAGAGATCAGACTTCTTTCTTCTATATCAATTAGCATTTTATTAAATATGTCGAATCCCATTTGCTGTAAAACTACAGTTCTTAAATGATTTTCATTTCTGTATAGTTATGTACTTTCACATTCAGAGAATAGAAGATAAAATCGGGTGCCCTGTCATTATTACAATCTCAGCAGTCATAGTTATGAAGATGAATATGAGATTATTATTATTATTTTTATTATCTTGAGCAAATGAGTTTTCTCTCTTTCCCCAGAACTCCTAGGAATGTTTCTCATTTTTTTTTGTACCATTCCATCTTATTTTGACACTTTTTACAGGGAACTGGATAAAGAATAAAGAAAGGATAGGAAAGAGGAAATCCCAAGCCTGCTGACCTTGGGCTTAGGCAGGCCCCAGAATATGGTGCATCCTCAGTTTTGTCTCTTCCTCCTCTGCACTCAAGGCCACCATTGATTAGACACTGACTGTTTTGCAGCTGCACCCTTGGACAGGCATTTGGAGAAATTGATTGCACTCAATTCCCAGCAGACTGAGAGGTATCTAGTAGTCTCCTGGACCTATCAATGAATGCCTTAATTTCCTTTCTTAATTACTCCAGTAAATAGTTGTTCTGCATATCAAGACAGAGACAGAGGAAGAGAGAAGGGGAGGGAGAAAAGTGGGGGAAGGAGAGAAAGAGAGAGGGAGCAGCTTTCCCTAGCATCAGGTCTTTATCAATGTGTGCCATGAAACTGGGTAACATTTGATTATTATGAATTTTGTGTATGGATTGTTAGAAATTTTGATTAGATAATCAAGAATCAAGTTGAGTGCAAAACTCAACTCAGCCAACTAAGTTTGTAAATTTGCTGTTATTTTATATAGCTGGGAATTAGTTTCAGATCTGTAAATGAGAAAATTGCTAAAGCAGTCGTAGTAAGTACAGATGTTTGTAAATACAAATATAGATACTATCTCTGCTGCTAGCCCAGTGAGGACAGAGTTGGCAATGTGTGCTACCATTTATTGAGTATTTGAGGCACTAAGTTGAATGAGAAATGCTTTAGAAGGAAAATTTCCTTGTTGATTTTAAAATAGTGTCTTGTGATAGGATAGAAAGTTTTCCATTCTCTTTCATATTAGTAGACGCTGAAGTTTGGAAGGTCAAATCGATGATCAAATTGTATTAATGATGAACTTTAAGTTTCCCTCAGATCTAGAGAGCCTTTTGATGTTGTCTAATGAAATGCCTAGCAAACTGCTTACATAAAAATATCTTGGTTTCATAGAGCCTTGTTGTATAGTAGATATGTAAATAAAATCTTCTTGGCCTGAAAATAGTGTAATTAAAATGTCTCAATTCTTTTTCTTTCTCTTAAGCAGAGAAAGTATGTATATTTGCATCTTTGCTTTTAAGGCAAGGTGGAAGTTTGAAATGACAATATATCATTCTCACTGAAGTCTCAAAATCCATATGGTGATGGATTATTATGATGTCAACGGTAGACGTTTTGCATTGAGGTTCCATGGAGAACTTCTTATAACTCTCTCCAGCACTGTGCAACCTGTTCATCTAGGGCAAGAGCTAAAGACATTGCATTTTAACAAGAGCTTCAAAGTGATTCATGGAAGCACTGATCTTGAAAACTAAGGTGTTCTCATTCAAATACTCATTTCCAACTCCCAGCTCTACTCAATACTCAAGGTTCACTTGGGGTCATATACTTCAATCATTATGGGTAAATCATTGGCATGGCTATTCCATGCCAATGTGCTATCCTCATTCTTCTTTTCTAGCCATTGTTTTGAGGTGAGTATGTGAACTGATACTGGCTAATATTAAACAAAATGTTTTTAGAAAGATAACTTTTCCTTCTAAAAGAGAAACTTACAGGAAAAGCTGGTCCTTTACTTGATTTTTACCTTGATATTTTGGAACAAAAGCAGCATGTGTGATTCTTGGTTGTACTGCATCTCTCTGGCACTGCAAGGTGACATATGAGAAACCAATATGGTGAGGGTGGCAAACTAGAAAAATGTAAATAACCTGTGTCTATGAAAGTGAGCTCAGAGTCACTCAACCAATCATAGGGTCAACTGATGCTGTTATAATTGGATGAATAATAAATAACCTTTGGGTTAAGCCACTGTTAATCAAGATCTACTATTGCAGCCAAAAACATCTTAACTTTCTCCTTGCCCCGTCTTCCCTTTAAGCATTTCTTCCTTTTAAAATCAATGCAGGAAAATCATGTTGAAGCTTTATCAACTCAGCATGCTGCCTATCATGTGAGAGAGCCAGATGAAGAGAAATTGAAGTGGCCATTTGACTCTGCTGTCAAATATGAGATGTCATAACTAATCTTTGGCAGATTCTAGATTGCAGTAAATTGATGGTATGATTCTCCAACCTAAATTGGTCCTATTGATCAAAGGAATGAAAACCATAGCCCACAGGACAAATCTGGCCACCTGCCTACTTTTGTAAATTTTATTGGAGCACAGCCACACTTGTTCATTGATATGACGTGTATAGCTGCTTTTATGCTACTGTGGCAGAATTGAATAGCTATAAAACACAAGAAGTGGTCTAAAAGGTCTAAAGCATTTTACAAACTCTACTGATCTTTGACATAGATGATGCAATTCTTAGATAAAGAGAAAAATCTTATGTTTTATATACCAAGAGAGGGAATACACAGCCTTATTGATGAAAAAACTTAATGATCAAACTCTCATTCAAAGTGGAGGGCAAAACACATCTATACAGAAGTAGAAAGGAAGCAACTATGAGCAGAACTAGTATGACCCAGATGAAAAAGCTGATTTATCCTTTTGATAATATTCTAGCTTGAACATGAAATGGTTCCCTAAAGGCTCTTGTTGAAGTCTTGGCTCCAGCATCCAATCATTGAGAGGTTACTGGTTCATGAGAGGACTGACTTAATGATCAGATTAATACATTAAATATAATAACAGTTTGACATTAGATGGGGCTCGAGAAACCCTGCATAAGAGGTGGAGGAAGGATTGCAGGAGCCAGAGGGGTCAAGGACACCAGGAGAACACAGGCCAGAGAATCAACTAAACTGGGCTCATAGGGCATCAAAGAGACTGAAATGGCATTCACAGAGCCTGCATGGATCTAGGTTAGGCCCTCTGCATATATGTTGTGCTTGTTTAGCTTGAGAATTTTGTGGGACTCCTAAGAATGGAAGTGGGGTTGTCCCTGAGTCTTTAGCCAGCTCTTGGGAACCTTTTCCTTCTGCTGGGCTGCCTCATCCTGCCTTGATATGAGTGTTTGTGCCTCGTCTTATTGCATCTTGTTATGCCATGTTCAGGTGAAATCTCTGGGAGGATTGCTCTTTTCTGAAGGGAAAAAGAGCTGGAGGCATCTGGGGAAGAAGGGAGATGGGGTTGTGACTGGGATGAGTGGAGGGAAGGAAGGTTGGGGTCAAAATGTATTGTATGAAAGAAGAATACATAAAAAAGATAAAAAGAAAAATTATAATGGACAAGAAAAAAAGAATAACAGTTTGATGGAATTTTGGTGAAGGGAGCAAACTCTTAAAATTGAACTGAAGCAAGTATTTGATTGGAGCCTGACTTGTCTCTGCCCCTCTTCTCTCTGCTTCCTAACTGCCTTTAGGTGAATAGTTTTGCTCTGACAAATTGTTCCTACCTCTATATTATACTTTACCATGACCAGGAAACAGTGGAGCCCAGTGACCACAGACTTGAAACCATTAGATCAAATAAATATTTCCATCCATTGTTGCTTTTCTTAGATATCTGCTGTAATGGTGAATGGTTGCCTAATTTGAAAAGGCAGAAAAGGACCCCACAAAAAATTCTAGATATATAATATAGAAGTAGGCTAAGTTATAAGAGACATGAGTATTGTCAAGAGGAAAACTGATATATTACTGAGACTCTAAGGAGAAAGATAGTTCAGACTGAGTTGTGTAGCTTCTGGACTAAGAAACCAGAATAGGGATAAAATTGAAAGGGCACATAACCATTTAAAAGGCGAAAGATTTATACGATCTGAAGAGAAACCAGAGTATGCACATAACCATTTAAATTCCAATGAAGTACAGCTTACAGGCTTACTCCAACTCTCTCTTTAGCTTGCTGTTGAAGTGTTTAGTAGATCCAACCTGGTATATGGAAAGTTGCTGAGAGACTATCAATTAGCTAAAAAGTATGCACATTTCTGTGTTGTATGAGATAAACTATTTGAGCCTTGCTCCAACTTTTCTTTAGGAAAAGAGTCACTAGATAATCTTATATATGTGAGTATTATCTAGGTACCCAGAAAAGAAGACATCATTACTTACACTTTAAATGAGCTCTTATAGACAATAGAACTCTCTGTATATATAGGTTGGTTGTATCTCAGCAACAAGGGATGAGGTGGTTTGTTTTATGCCCTGTGAAAAGCTGCATAGGGGTATTACCAAAAGCATATAAAGGGTTGGCAAAGACATTTAGAAACTTACAAAAGTTGCTTCCTAAATTACCAATATCTCGAAATATGAAGTATTATGATCATTAGTGAATAAAACTACATATTGAGAGGCTTGCAGTTTGAGTTATCCATTTTACCTAATGTAGCTTAGCAATTTTACCTTCTATATGGGGATAATTAATGTCTGCCTTTATTTCAGATGTTGGAGGATGTTTGCCAAAAAGGGTTCCTTCTACCCTGTTTAATCAACACTAAATTCTTGTGACAGTAACTAGCCATTAAACTGAACTCTTCAAAGGCTGTTTTTTGTTAGTGATGATAAAATGATCTTGGGGCTAGAGAGCTGGCTCAGAGGTTAAGAGCACTGACTGCTCTTCCACAGGTCCTGAGTTGAATTCCCAGCAGCATGGTGGCTCACAACTACCTAATGAGATCTGGTGCCCTCTTCTGGTGTGCAGCCATACATGCAGATAGAATACTGTATATATAATAAATAAATAAATCTAAAAAAATAAATAAAATGATCTTAGTTTCTGGAATATTTGCCCATATTCTTGCTTGTTAAATGGAGGAGTATGCATTTTTTTACCAAAAGTTCCAAAATATAGGTCGAATTGAGCACAGAGATGTAGACAGTATAAGGCCAGATGTGTATCTACTGAAAGTTGGATGCTCACAGCATCACTCTCTGGAGAACATTTCACATTTGGGATCCAAACACAGGTTACTTCACAAGTTGCTCTTGTGGCATCTTGAAAGCTAGCAATGTAAACATCACATTGCATACACTATGTTCCAGAGAGAGGGATATACCAGTTTCCAGGTATTTCTGATAAATAAGTAAGACAATGGTGCTGAGTAAGGCTGGGGATCATTGACAAAAATAATTCATACAATGCTGGAATGTATTTAAAATACAGAGTTAGGGTTCAAATATTCCTTAATAAGTTCCCTAAGGCAGTTTGAATTCATAATAGTGCATTAGCTGATGGTTTTCAAATTACATACATTTATTAACATAGTGTAATACATGAGTCATCTCAAGTAGTCAAAGTGACAAAAGCAAAGAAAGAAATAGAAGATTCAAGAAATAGAACTAGCCAGGCGGTGGTGGCGCACGCCTTTAATCCCAGCACTCAGGGGGCAGAGGCAGGTAGATCTCTGAGTTCGAGGCCACCCTGGTCTACAGAGTGAGTTCCAGGAAAGGCACAAAGCTACATAGAGAAACCCTGTCTCGAAAAACCAAAAAAAAAAAAAAAGAAGAAGAAGAAGAAGAAGAAATAAAACTATTTATGGATACAATCAAATGTTGTGTGAGTTTCCTGAGGACATGTGAGCAAATGTCTATTTACTTTAGATATGGCACCAATAATATGAAAAAACTAGCAACAGCAATAATAATAATAACAGAACATTCAATACATACTCAGCTTGGTGAACAAATGAGTTTCTTTGGATTACTTGCAGGATCATGGTCAGTGAAATATTACAGAATTGGGGTAAATCAAATTATCTTCAACATCAGAAAGTCCCAGTGCAGCTACATGTTGACCTCCAAGAAGCTGAAAGTTGTTCCTTTATTGTTGTACATTAATTGTTTAACTTTTCACCTCCTATTTTTCCTCTTGTAACTTTAGAGACCATGTGAAGTCAGGGTGGAATAATGTGCATCTGGAGATGGTACAATGTGCACCTGGAGATGGTATGTGGGAGGGAATGAGTGTATATAATATCAAGAAAGGGTCTAATGACATTACCTCACTCATAGTAAGGAATGTTAAAAAATCTGGTCTTAAGGGATTCTTGTGGATAATGGCAGCTGCTTTTACAACAAGCCATGACATACCCAGTTTTGGCCAAACAGAATAAATCGGTTCTTTAAGACATCGAACTTGTCATCAACAATAATGTATTGCACAGTTAAAATTTTATGAATATACATCTTACACTAAGTATCCTTGCTACGATTGTCTTTAGTTCTTTGTTTAATAATTTTGTTGCTGTGTATTAGTGTACATCTATGTGTATGTATTTATACATGGTTGTATAGATGGTTGTGAGCCATCATATTGGAACTTAGGGTCTTTGTAAGAGCAGGAAGTGCTCTTAAAGGAAGAGTCATCTCTCTAGTCTCAAAATAAGAGATCTGAAGGTAGGATTCATATGATATATAATGCAGTATTTTTTTAGGAATGTAAATTTCACATCAAGTGCTCTTGCTACAATAGGTGTTTAAATATGGTAGGTGAGTAAGATATTAGGCTTAAAAGCCATTAGTTTGTCTCTTTTTACTTTTTGAGATAGCCTTAGCATGCTTATACACATCACACTGATTCTATCTTTCTAATTGTTAGATATTTTGGTATCTATTCTGATTCATACACTTTTATTGAAACTTTGCACTGGCCAAACCATTCATTTTTGAATTTGTAGGTCATGTTCTATGAAATAATCTACAGAAAGAGAATAAATGATCTGAAAACAACAGTAGTAATGTGTCTCACAAACATTTGTTGAGTAAAAGAGTGTAAACAGACACAAAAGCATAGCTAACAAATGTTCCACTTGTTTTAACTATGAGAACAACAACACTGTCATTTTATTGGTGACTTTTCTCATTGTTTCAGCAAAATATCTAACAAAAAAATCAGCTTAAGGAGGAATGGTTAGGATGGCATGGTTTGGTTTAAAGTTCTGTAGGATTCAGACAATCTTAGCAAGGAATGTATTTTCACTAGCGCAGCCAGTAGCTACTCACAGTGTAATTAGAGTTACGAAGCAAATACTGATTAGTGCTGAGGAGTTCAAGCTCAGCTTATTTTCTCTGCTTTGTTCAGTTCTAGAACTCAGCCCATTGAATAGTATCAGTTGCATCAAGTTGACTTTCCCTACTTCAATAAACCTAATATACATAATCTTTTAGAGTTATCCCAAGAGGTTGGTTTCTATCGTGATTCTAAACCCCTTAATTCCAGAGTCAAGATTAACCACCATGTCCAAGTTGAGAGACTTCACATAAGAGGTGATTCTCAGGGAAGGAATGACTGGAATAGTGTAGGGGTGGTTGTCTGTGCTTTACCCATGAATAACCACCAATAGAAGGCAGCAGGTACCTGCCTCCCTGGGGTGTAGCCAAGGAGAGACCCCTTAATATCTGGAATGTATATATGCTCACTCTCTTTCCAAGATAGTTCCATAATAAGATGGTCCATCATACTACACTTCCAGCCAGAATCTCAGACAGCCTTACCCATTACTCTGAGACTGGCTGCAAAATCTACAGTTAGTCCAACTGAGACTTAACTATCTGAGCTTTCTTACAGGACCACACAGAGACAATATTGCCCCCCTAAAGAGCTGGAAGCAATTATAACAAAACAATGCCCCTTTTCCCAAAGGTTTCATGTTCCTCAGGGTTATGGATAATGGTTATAGGGTTGGGGATGGAAGAAAATATTGGACTCAGTATTCTCCTTAAGAAAAGAAAAAAGCGCCGGGCGGTGGTGGCGCACGCCTTTAATCCCAGCACTCATGAGGCAGAGCCAGGTGGATCTCTGTGAGTTCGAGGCCAGCCTGGGCTACCAAGTGAGTTCCAGGAATGGTGCAAAGCTACACAGAGAAACCCTGTCTCGACAAACCAAAAAAAAAAAAAAAAAAAAAAAAAAAAAAAAAGAAAGAAAAAGGGGGAATGTATAGGTATAGGATATTAAGGGAGATTATTGTATATACTAGTAAACTAATTTAGCAAAGTATTAGCCTTAGATAAACTGTACTGTTATGGATTCTTATATATAAATATGAATGTAAACTATTTTTACATTCCTACTTAAGATAATTCATATATTTATAGAAATGCAGAACTATATTTATTGTAATGTACATATATTTCTACTCTTATTTGAAATGTTTATATATTGATACAAACGTAAAATTATATTTGTCATACTATATGTATGTTCCATCTCTATTTAGGATACTTTGTATATTGATACATATTTAGGGTTATTGTCATATTGCATATTGCACTATACATTCCTACCTCTACTTAAGCTATTTTGTGTACTGTCACAATTTTGAGGTCATTATCCTTTTACTGTACATTTGCTTACAGACTGTTTACCTTGTTTACCTAAAGCCTTAGTACTTAGGTTATTTAGGTAGATAAGAATTACAGATTTATATTTACCTATGCTTGTCATCTCTATAGTTATGTTATCTAGGTTGTCCAGATTTACAGATATATAGGTCAGATGGACAGGTAATCTTCAAACACTTCATAGACCTAGAGAATACAGCATTTAAATAACTTAGAATTCTGTTGACATGAGACATGGTTGCTCCTGGCAGCACCGATTTGATCCTGAGAGAATAATGGGCTTTTAAGACATTTCCATGTTTTGAATTTTGTCTTCTTGGCACAAAATGGCCTACTGGGCAAAGAACTATCCTTGCCTCGACTGCTGACAGTACAAATACTGTCCCTTCTGAATGAGCAGAACACAAGGAAAAGCATCTACTGAACTCTGACAAGACAGGGTAAGATGGTCTTTCAAAATTCCTGATTCTGAAAATGGTCTGTCAGATACTCTAGGCCTGTAGCCAGTTTGGACATACCAATGATGCAGAGAAACTTTGGGTGACTGTCCAGGCTGCCAGCTGTCTCTGTCTACTCTTGCAGGACTCCTAATATTTGCTTGCATCTACCTCCCATTTCTTAGGTATATTCCTTCTCAGGTCTTGGATCTTACCTAGAACATATTAAATATTAGAGTTAGGTTCATCAGGATAGGACACCTTTTGAAATGATCTGTGTAACATGCCATTTTAGTATGTGCCTCTTTTAGTATGGATTTTAGTATGTGCCTCTTGTTTGATGTTGCTCTTGTTGATTTTATTTCCATTTGTTTATATCATTATCCTTTATTTCTCCCTGATGATTATTTCTATTGTATATAGTTTTGTGCTAGGTTAGAACTTTCCTCCTTAGAAAGAAGGGGGAAATGTAGAGGTGGTTGTCTGTGCTTTACCCCTGAAGCACCACCCCTAGTAAGCAGCAGGTAACTGCTAGGTACCTGTCCCCCCAGGGTGTGGCCAAGGGGGTTCCCCTTAAGACCTGGAATGTATACATGTTTGCTCTCTTGGCTACCTCATGGTCTTGGATGCTGAAGCTGGTACTGTGGACCAAGTCAGAGTTCTCCAGAAAACCACGTTAGATGGTGCCTCACCGCTCTTGGACCCTGTGACCAACTCCCTTTTGCTGGTTGTAAAGTTAACCCAAAATAAACCCTTTGGTTATCAGATAGACTCTGTGGAATTGCCTCATTAATTGCCTCATTAGAATAGATCATGAGAAGAGTCTGCGGGAGATATCTATGGTGTTCAATTTCCTGTTAACGATATAAAATAATTAATTTAATTATGGTGTCTTATGCAAGCATAATGTGCTTTCTTCTTACCGATCCCCTCACTCATCCATTTGTTCCCTCTCATTGTTTATTTTACTCTTTAAAAGCAGACAACCTTCAATATTCAAACCATAAGGTTTTCTTTTTTTTTAAGTTTCTTTTAGTCTAGATTACGCATTGGAGAGAAAATATGCAGTATTTGCCTTTATGAGACTGCTTAATTTAGTTCAAAATTATGATATCCAATTTTATCACACAATTATTCATTATACCTGAGTAAAATTTTGTTTCCATTGGCCCATTGATAGGCCCATAGACAGAATATATAACTTGACTTGGTGAATAATGCTATGATAGGATGAGTCTAGAGGTATCACTATTTATGCTGACTTTTCTGTCTTCAGATGTACACACCGGAGTTGTATATCTGAATCACACTGTCTTTGTATTATTAATTTTTGAGGACTTATATATGGATTTCCATAATGACTGACTAATTCATATTACCATCAACAGTATAGAAGGGATATATTTTCTCCACATCCTCATCAGCACTTGGGTTTTGCATACTAGTTTCTTCTTTTCTTTCATGTTTATTTTTTTGAATGGTGGTAATTCTTACTGGAATAACAGATATATAGTTTTAGTTTCAATTTCTCTGACAGTTAACAATGTTCAACATTTTTCCTTGTACCCATTAGCAATTTGTATCTCTTCTTTTGATAACTGTCTGTTCACTGCACCTGCCCATTGGTTTAGTGGGCTTTTTGTTAATTTAGTATTTATTTTATTAAGTTTCTTATATTCTAAGTACTAATCCCCTACGATAGCTGGTAGAGACTTTTCTCCCTTTATGTAACTACCTTTTCTTTTCAGTTAATTGTTTACCTTGCAGAAGCTCTTGAGTTAAGCACAATCCTCTTGATCAGTTCTAGCTCTTAGTTCATAAATTATTGGAATACTATCCAGAAAGCCCTTGCATATGCCTACTTGTGAAATATTTTCCCCTAATAGTTTCAAAGTTTTGACTCTTTGATCCATTTTGAGTTGATATTTTCACAGGGTGAGGGGTAACGGAATGGTTTATGTATTCTACAAGTGAAAATCTAGTTTTGCTAAAATCATTTGTCAAAGAAATTGTCTTTCTTAATATGTGTCTGACACCTGTCTCAAAAATTGCATGGCTGTGGGGTCATGACTTTATTTCTAGGCCTGTATTTTGTTCTTTTGGACTGCATGTCTGTGTTTGTATTAATTCTGGCCTAATTAGCTTCAGCTTTCAAATTGATTTACTGTCAGCTTAGGTTTACTGGGAGGAGTCCTGTATAAGGGGAATTGCCTTGATTACTGGTTGATATGACAAGGCACAGGTCACTGAGTGAGGTGCTTTCTCTAGGCAGGTGTTCCTGAGCTGTATAAGAAAGCTGCCTAGCATGAGCATGGAAGCAGGAGCCAGTAAGCAGTGTAATCCATGGCTTTGGCTTCAGTTCCTGACCTGACTTACCCTAATAATAACCAACTGTCTTCAAAGTTTCTTTTGGCCATGGTGTTTATCAGAGTAATATGAATCAATTAGAACAAGTAAGATGCCACTTCTATTATTATGGCTCTAGTGTATAATTTGAAGTTAGGTGAGATGATGCCTCCCAACGTTTGCTTCTTAGTATTGGCCTGGCTATCCAGGGCTATTTGTGCTTCCATATGAATCTTAAGATTTTTTCCTATGCTAATCTGCTTCCAGATTTAATTTCAAAGACATATTACATTTTTAAAAATTATTAAGTAAAACTTTTTTTTTCAAATAAAAAACCTCTAATCAGAAATCAGACCTCAGGAAGGAGAAATAGGAAGATTGCCACAATCTTGGTCTACATAACGAATTCCAGATCAGAGAGGGCTACATTGTGAGATCTTCTCACTCTCTCTGTCCCCAAACCCCCCTCTCTCTCACACACACACAAACAAAATGAAAAAAATAAAAGATAAGAGAAAAATAATATAGTGATTGTACAGAGGAACTGACTAGCTGTGATAATGTACACAAGCCCTGCACAATATAGAATCAGTTAAAAGTTCCAATATGGAAGCATGAGGAACTTCTGAGGCTTCACCACTAGCTGAGCTGCTATTGGCAGTTGATGGCAGCTCAAGGAGAAGGTCCCTTTTCTTTGGGTGATGGTCACTGGTCATTTCTTCATTCCCTAGTAAGTGTTCCTACACCTGCGTATATATGGGCATCACTAATTGGACTCAGTGGGTTAAATAAGAGAATGAATGAATAAATAGACAACATAAAGGAGGACACGAAGTGGAGTGGGAGATATGATGGGGTTACCGAGGAAGTTGGGATGATTAGGAGTGGGTATGATCAAGATACATTCTATATATGTATAAAACCTTCAAAGAATCCATTAAAAATTACAATTAAAACAAAAATAATGAATCAGGGTAATAAGACAAGCCGACAAATGAACAGCTCATGCATTTGCTTTGTCATAGCAACAGCAAGACCTTAACTGGCTGAACTTAGGTATCTCATCTATAAAGGGAGAACATTGACTTAGCCTTACATGGTCACTGTGAATATTAGTGTAAAAGTTACTACTACATGCAAGATACTTTCCATTTGGTAAAAGCCCTGTATTCCTTAGGCTGACAGCATTTCAGACAAACCTCTAGGATGCACATCATAATCTCAGATGTATCAAGAGATGTGCTTCCTGCATCCTGAGGGTCAGCAGACTGTGCAATGAATTCAGGCAAGAGATAAGGACTCGTGTAGGAGTAGGAAATAAAGCTCTAGAAGCTCCTTGAGGAAGACAGCAAGGGAGTTTAAGAAGCCCAGAGGCTAGATTTTATTTTTCAGGTGTAAGTTACAGAAGACTTTTCATTTAAACAGAGAAGTTACGGGGGGGGGGATAGGATGCAGCCACAGGGCATCCCTGGAAGACCTGGTGATGAACCTGCCTTTTAGGAAGTGTTTCAATCTGCAGAGAACAGAGATTCTGTTGCTTCTATTTCTATTATAGGCAGTACTGATGACTGTGATCACTATTATTTTAGTGTACCTGTTGGGTACCACATATTTAAGACTGCTATCTCATCTAATCCTTACTCAAAGCACCATGGAAATCCTTGTCATTTATCAGTTTTTTCCTAAGTACTAGGCACTCCTTGAAGCCTTTTACACATATTAATGCATTTAATACTTGTAACAGTCTTGTGAGATAGGCACTATTGTTATCTCCAGTTTATAAATGAGGAAACTGCCGCAACAAGAGATTAAATTACTTATCTGAAGCCATACTGCTATCAAGTAATGGAGCTGGGATTCAAACCCTGGCAGCTTGGCTCTGGTGCTCATTCTAAATACCATTATAGTATATCAACATTCTGGGCTTATTATGCCCATATTCATAAGAACTGAAACCATACTCAAATCTCTTCCCTAATGTCACCATTTTTTTGTATTACATTGTGACCAGGCTTATCCTCTTCATTACAATCCTATCTGACAGAGAAATAGTATGGATTCATGGCTCATAGCAAATGTTATATCATGCAAATGTCTTAAGACAGAAATCAATACCATCAATAGCATTTTTATTGACAATATATACAGTGATAAATGTGTATGCTATGTGTTTGTGAATGTGGTGTGTGTGTATGTGTGCACCCATGTGTCTTCCTCTATTGCTCTTTTTTTCATTATCTATCATCTATCTATCTATCTGTCTATCTATCTATCTATCTATCTATCTATCTATCTATCTATCTATCTATCTATTTATTTATTTATTTATTTATTTATTTATTTATTTATTTATACATAGTTTGGAGAAGTCCCTGGTTGAACTTGGGACTCCAGCTTACTGATTCTTCTAGTCAAGATAGCCATTTAGCCTCAGGGA
>CABHPR010142621.1:0-17500 GCA_902168415.1 Peromyscus melanophrys | reverse complement strand
GATGAATTTATGAGTGGCAGAATAAAGCAGTGTTTACATGAATCGATCACTGATCAGAACCTAGATCAAAAAGCTTACTTTTTTATGATGTGTTATCTGACTCCACCAGCAGAGCAATTTTTGTTTTGCATACAATGGTGAGGCTGCAGGGGTGATAGAGGTGTCTTCCTAAGGAACTCATATCCCCTTGAGGAACCTACCTTTACCTGAATTCTGTTGAAGAGTGCTGATTTCAATGATGAAAGTGGCAGACAACATTGGTGAGGCCTGGGTTAGTGATGGAGTCACCATGACAAGGACCCTGGCAAGGTTCTAAGGTGCAACTGCAATTTTAGGAAAGGACTGGCTTGGCCAAGAAGGCATTCATATATTTATTCCCTTGGAAGGAAAGGGTGCTTAGAGATAAACCAGGCAAGGATTCAAATCTTCATTTTTTTTCGTGGTATAATTGTGTGGCTGTCTGTAGGTCTTTTCACTTGTCTGAGTTTACATTTCCTCATCATTAGGTTGAAGAAAGAAGCCTGAGATACCAGTTGTGACAGGAATGAATGTGGTCTATGCTCTTCCCATTTTACTGACAAATTTTAAGTAAATGAAAATGTATATCTGTCCTTGTATATATGTGTGTGTGCGCTTCTGTCTCACATTTTTTCCCATTTTCTTTACCAAGCTCAGTCTTTTCCACCTTGCACAGCACATTTGACACACCATGCTAAAACCCTTTTCTAATGCTTTATCCTTAACAGTCAGACCAGTTCATTCTAATTGTTCACTCAGATGCCTGCCTTGCTTTCTCATAGTACATAGCCATATATGAAAACAATTTTTGAATATTTCATTTGGTATTTGCCTTTCCTGACAGACTAGGAACTGTTAACACATGGTAATTTTTAAGTATGGGCATTAAGTCATGGCTGTAGACATATTTGGTTGGCACAACTGGGAGACATTGTAACTAGGTGGACAAACTAGGGAAATCCTCAGGTGTTTTACAGGGCCGAATGACACTCTGTGTAATAAAGAAATATGAGGTCCAATTGCCAGTGATGTCACAGTTGCAAATCTTTGGCACAGACTGTAAATTTTATATGGGAAAATATTTGATAATCTCATCCATAATCTTATTCCCATTATCAGACAACAAACACATAGGTAATATTTAATAAATGTCTGTGCCATCAAATGAACACACACACACACACACACACACACACACACACACACTCCCCTTTGGAACAGTCTTATACCCAAATATAGGTCATCCTTGCTTCTGCACGGTCTCCTTTATTTTTCTGTATATAAGGCCTCACACCCCAAGACTATAATTTTCAATCAAAATCACACTTTCTTGGTATATAACTCCTACTGTATAATGCATACATGCTCACTTCCCCCCAAGAAATAAGTTTTAGCAGTTTCTACCTGTGTCAATTTTCTTCCAGTACTCTACCACATATATTTTAACCTGCCCCGAGAACAAGCAGGCTCACCTTCACCCATATATTTTCTCATCAAACACATATGCATGGTAGCAGAGGTTTGTCTTTTATCTTAGGTAAAACATGCTTGAGCCAACAGGTATCCAGATACATACACAGTGGTAGAGAAGATGATGTGCAAGGATGGCTAGGCCCTTTACAAAACCTCACTGATCTCATATAAGCCATAGGACTATAAAAATCTATGTCATTGAAACTAGATCTAAAGCCAGATATCAAGTAGAGGTATCACATGTAACGTCTGTTAAATATCTTTTTCTTTCTTTCTTTCTTTCTTTCTTTCTTTCTTTCTTTCTTTCTCTCTCTCTCTCTCTCTCTCTCTCTCTCTCTCTCTCTCTCTCTCTCTCTCTCTCTGTCTCTCTCACACACACACACACACACACGCACACACACACTTACAATTTCTTTCTTTAAAAAACAAGATGTCAAGCTGTAGAAAATAATTTTAATCAACACGATGCTAGTGTGGGGTGAGGGTGAAATAGGATACTAATGCTTTTATCTCTGCTGGGGACATGGATGACTTTGCCACTGATTCTATTCAAAGTCGCACCCCAGGTGTGTTCTCATAGCATTTCTGCATTAAACAGTGGCGCGACCAGGTCTAACATCTTTTATTATCTCAGCAAAGCTGCACACACCGTGTGGTGGGACCATAATAAAAAGATCCAATACCCCATTAGCACAGCTAAATATTTGACTTCTAAACTCAAGTGGAAAATGAAACTCAGCACCTGGAGTGGAGCTGGCGAGGGGCTGTGATGTCTGAGACTGGACTATGCTTCTACACTGTTTCATAGCTCTGCAGTTTACAAAGGCTTTTGGGGAGCATCTTTTCAGTGAACTTCCGTGACAGCTGTGTGATGTAGACACTATTCAATCCTACTTTGCAGGAGGAAGCTCAAGCTTGGAAAAGTGAGGTGGCTTGTCCAGATGAATAGCCCTTAAACTCACATAGCCTGATTCCTTAACAGATGTGGTACATAAGTGCAGAGCTAAGGATACTTTACTCCATGCTGATATCTTTCTCTGGTCCAATGCATCAGCACTGGATTGAGAACATTCTAAACAGAAAATGCAATTTCAGTTTTACCATGGAGGTCGTTATCTTCCTATATTCCTTTTTCTCTCCTTGCCCTTTGCTGTCCTACTAGACAACCTCCTCCAAGTGGTGAACTCTCACTGCCTGTTATATACCAGTACTTATGATGAAAGGGAGTTATGACTAACACACATGATGTCCTTGTGATCATGGGTCATCACATCCAGCTGAATAATAGACCTACATGTTCAAATAATAGAAGAGAATTGAGGAACAGAAAGTTTCAAGAAACTAGAAGTGGGGTAGGGATAAGAGAGAGGTGAGGTGGGGAAATGACCCTAAAAATGACATCAAAACTGGATTTCAAGTGAGAATTATTCATGAGGAAACAGAGAGAAGGATGCAGCTGGAGAGAATATCTAGAAGAAACAAATAACAGATGCTTAGAGCAAAAAATGATGCCTTTACAGTCACTGAGAGTAATTCATCATTATCAGAGGACTCTAGTAGTGAACTGGTGAGCAAAGTAGGTGAGGTCAGATGTTAGAGTCAAGGTAGTGACTGTTGGGAAGAATACAACCTCACAAACTCCACTGTGTAAACACATGAACTAGCTTTCATTATAGTACAGGTTCTGATTCCGGATATCTGAGATAGAGCACAAGATTTTTCTCTTTGTAACAACATCTCAGGAGATAAACTAGAACAAGACTATGGGAACATATCTGAGTGACAAATTTAGATCTGTGCCATCCAGTTTTGTAGTCACTAGCTACATGTGACTACTGAATAATTAAAATTTTGTTGGCTGAATATGAGACATAAGAGTATGAAGTAGGTAACCCACCCTATGGATCTAGGTAAAAAAATCAGAAAGATCTTATTGGTCATATCTAATTGTCCTGTGCTAAGATGATTGTGCTCTCATACTGAATTAAAAAAAAATAGGCATCAACATGAAGCTGTCCTGTTTTATGTACTGGATGTTGATAGAAAAAGTAAATCACATGTTGATTGTATATTATCATGGAGCATCCCATCCAGGTGAAGGACAGTCCAGGCTGTTTAAATCACAGCAGAAAGCCCAGCAACAGAGAAATTCAAAAGAGAGAAAGAGAAAGGGATCTGAGTGGTATGGGGGGTATGAAAATTATACTAACAGAATTAACCATTAGAATTAATTCCGCTTATTTTTTACATTTTAAACTGTGTGTTAAGAACTTCTGAATTACTTATACTGCTTTTATTATCTTTCTACCAGGCTGTACTGCCCTGGGCCTAGTCTCCCTGCCATGGTTAATTTGCCCACTGCTCTTTCAGTACTGTAGACCTTTCTATCCTTCTCATAATGGCCTCCTAGTTATTAATATTATTCACCTAGTTCATCAGGAAGTGCTGCTTCACCTACAACAGAGGTTGTTAACCTTGGAATTATCAGAGAAGCTAGGGACCTAACCATAATTGGTTCTAATCTAAGTACATGACCTCAGGTAGCCTTTATGTGTATTCAATGTACTAAGAAGGAATGCAGAGTTAATATAAATGCTTATTTTGCAGATAGTTAAATTAAAGATCAGAGACAGGATATTTAGTTCTGGTAACAAAATAATCAAGGTTTCTTGATCCCCATTGGTCCTTACTCTCTCCTTTTGTACCTAGTGTGAACATCATTCATGTGAGTCCACTATAGTATTTCTTTAAGTACATTTGTATTTGAATCACCAATTAGGAAGGAAAGTATATGTGTAGGTAGCCTGGAGAAATGGAAAAAGACCTCAGTCTAGAAAAAGGATGCTCTGACATGTAGGGAAAAACCAAGGTTTAAGATAAATGCATAGTGTTAAAACAAAAAGGTGGCTCATTTAGTCATGTAAACATTGGTGAAGTGCAATTCTTCTTCTTCTTCTTCTTCTTCTTCTTCTTCTTCTTCTTCTTCTTCTTCTTCTTCTTCTTCTTTTTCTTCTTCTCTTCTCCTCTTCCTCCTTCTTATCTATCTATCTATCTATCTGTCTGTCTATCTGTCTATCTGTCTATCTATCTGTATCTTTATCTCTCTCATATAATTTTATATTTAACTTCATTTCTAGCTAGTGTCAAAAGCCAGAGGCATTCCATGATCATGATGCTGTATACTGAAGGAATCCCTGGGACTCAAGATGGTTCCTTCTTAGAACTCCTTACAACAGGCTTGGCAGGCTGAAATCTGGTTTACCAGAACCCTACTTTGGCTACAGTGCATACTCAAAGCTATACTTTTGTAGACTGAGTCAGAATGCCCCTCAAATTTCTCCTGTGATATCCAAGGGATTATCCTAATTGTAACCCCCTAAGGAATTTCAATAAATGAAACAGGCAGTTTTGTTGACACACCAGCAACTCTTGCCTTTGAAGAAAGTCTCCTTTACTCTCTTTTATGAATTCATCTGTTAAAATTATGAGCCAAATGTTTAGAGGATTCTCCATTATTCTAATTTTCTCTAGGAATCCTTCTGGGTGAGAGAACAACTTTATAATGTGTTGTTTTATGGCTTTTAATAAATCAGAAAACATTTCAAAACTGATTTTAGATGGAACAGTTTGACCTGTACTCATCAATCTAATATTATAGGATTGAAGATCTAGGAAGAACCCTTGGAGTCATGGTGCTTAATCTCTTTCTTGTACAGATGAGAGTGACTTAAAAGCACAGCTCTCACCTCCAAGTAGGTATGCAATAATTCATTCTTAAGCCAACATGAGTGACTATGACCTGAAAACACAGATTTTGGTTATGGTAATTTCCATATTCCAATTCTAATTCTATATTAAACTTTTCATAGTAACAGGAAAAAGTCATAGATCAGCACACTTTTAAAATTCACTTGTGGAAGCATGCTAGGAAGGGCAGTTTACAGCAAAGCAGAGAAATTTCGATGATAGGCTCTAGATGTTATGTGATAACATTTTTCGTGTATGGGTTGTTAGAATCTATAAAGCTGTTCATATATGCCAAATGATTTTATATGATAGTCAAATGACATTAGGTCAGACACCAGTGGAGAATAGATGGCTAGTAGGGGGTTAAAGACAGCCCAAGATAATTTGTCTCTGGATCGGTAACATTCCACCATCTCCACAGTTTTTTTCCAATCAGTTAATCAGCTTTGGCAAAATGTTCAAGGAGCTTCTTTCTGTAAACCTTTGCTCACAGGGGTGACATTGACCTCAAAGTGGTTTGACTTGCTCAAATGCCACAAAGATCAATCGTTTAGAGAAACAAAGTTTCTCATTGATCCTTTGATGCCATAAAGTTGACAAGAGGCCCCACCTAAGACAATTATTAGTTTTCGGTGGGTGTTTCCCAACTAGCTGTATATACTAAGATGGGCAAAGTGTTGTTCTTGCCCACAAAGGGCCTAACACTACACGAACTCACAATTATAATTGGGGCTAAGTTCCAATATTTCTTCCACGTTTAGGTAAATGGTCTACCATCTTGGAAGATTTTTGTCTATTTTTCCCACTGCTGTATTTCCTAGAACCTTCATTTAATAGAAATATAAATCATGAGGCTAGAGAAATGCATCAGCATTTTAAAACACTTGCTGGTCCAGGATTTAATTCTCAGTATTCACATCAGACAGCTCACAACTACTTGTAACTTCAGTTCCAGGAGATCTGTCTCCCTTTTCTAGACATGTAGGCACTGCATTCATGTGGTTCACATACTGACAGGCAAGCACACACATACATACATACATGCAAATAAAAACAAATGAATCATGTCGGTAAATTTATTTTACTACATTCAATCTAGACATCTCTTTATTGGAATCAGCATTTACAGTATTCTACAAAAGTGACAGACCCAGTTATAAAATATCCTAGGGCTTTAAGTATTCATTCTGGTAGGTGGGATAGTTTGTTACTTTCCAGCAGAAATTCACAATTTTAAAGGTTTTCCAGTGTCTTCATTAACCCAATAAAAAGAAATAGGTAGCCCTACATGTAATATTTCTATTTTACTTGAGTCGATACATGTGAAAATTTGTTTCAGTTTTCAATCTCTATAAAGCAATAGTGAGATATTTTGTTCTATTTTCACAGTACGTTTTTGAAATCTGGTGTGCATTTTACACTTATAAAGCGGTATAGTTCAGAGTACTTTTATTTCAGTGTGCCAAAATCACAATGGCTGGGGCAACCATATGAGACAGTTCAGCTCCAAACCCAAATTTGTATGGAACTTAGTAGCAACTCAAAAAGTAAGAATTAAGTACTTATGAGTAAATGGGTTGGCTAAAGAACCCACATTGTAGAATCCCTAATGTCATCCATTCACTATCTTAGCAAACAAAACAGCTGGAGAACAATGACCTATTCCACAGTAGGATATTTAATTGTCTTACTCCCAGAAGAGAAAGTGAACACAAGCCCTTCCCAGTAAACAAGCCCATCCTGCCCTTGAACCTGGTTCCAAAGGGGCTTAGCACACCCTTGGTGGCACATACATGCCCAGGGAATGTGTCCTGGAGGAAAGGTTACTTTGATAATAATTGGCAAGAGCACTGTAGAGGAGCTGGGCTTCTGCCTCTTGCCCAGGGCTCTTCACACCAAACCCTGCTGTCATGCAAATTGATTTATTTTCAGGATCTCAAATAGTGTAACAATTGTATCAAGGACATGCTGGTGGGGTGCAGATGCTGTAGCACTGATTACTATTTAAATTTCTGTGTGAGTAGGTGTCCAGTGGGCACAGTTGGAACTCATTGTGTTGGGATCTGAATTCGCCTGCAGTAGGGATGCTGGATGCCATTTACCCAGCAGAAGACAGGCACCTGCTACTGTGCTTCCTTTTAAACAAACATATGTTTGAGGATGTGCCTGAGCCTCACAGGGTTCCAAACATTCCTCTTAAGCAAACCCCTATCAAAGCCTGAGAATTTTACCTCTGAAGTCTCTTTCCCTTCTTCTGTGTGTGTCTATAATCTCCTCATTCTTAAGACCCAGTCAAGGGAAACACCTAGTAACACATTTAACTAGGATTCCTTTCCTGGGCTTCCTAGTGTGCCTAAGAATTCCCTCTTCTTCCTCTGGATGGGGTGGGCTGAGTTCTAAACCCTGAACCTCTACTTTCTGTTTTCTTTCTAGCTCACAGAAAGACTGTGTTCTAGGAAAGCTGTCTCTTAGAATTAAATAACTATAATATCTGAGCTGAGACTAACCTTTCACAATGTTTGCTACATCTACTGTGTGTTTGTGTGTGTTTGTGTGTGTTTGTGTGTGTTTGTGTGTGTGTGTGTGTGTGTGTGTGTGTGTGTGTGTGTGTGTGTGTACATACAGCTCCTGTATAGGAATCAGGGAACTTTCTGAAGTCAGTTCTCCTCTTCCACCTTGTGGGTCTCTGGTATTGAACTTGGGCGGTCATTGGTTAAAAACACCCTACTACTGAATACCTCTCAGGCCTTGAGCATGAACTTTTACACCTCCTAAAACAGGATTTCCTTCTTAAACTTCTCTATTTGTGACACTTCTGAACTGAGAAATTTTTACATAGAGTTGATATATTAGGCTTGTTAATCAAATACTGGTAATAAATGATAAAGAAATATATTCAGAAATAATTATTGGTACAGACAAAATTTATCATTTATTAAAAACAAAAGCAACTTTGCATTTGCATATGTATAAGAAGAATATGCTTTAAGTATTATTACATAACAAATTAAATCTTGGTGATGCCGGGCGGTGGTGGCGCACGCCTTTAATCCCAGCACTCCGGAGGCAGAGCCAGGCGGATCTCTGTGAGTTCAAGGCCAGCCTGGGCTACCAAGTGAGTTCCAGGAAAGGCGCAAAGCTACACAGAGAAACCCTGTCTCAAAAAAAAAAAAAAAATCTTGGTGATATATTTGTAACTGCAGGACATAGATCATCTTCAAAGTTTTCACAATTTATTGATATTTTGATTTTATAGCCACCAATTCCAAGAATAGCACTATGCATAAATACACAGTACAGAGTGGCAGAACTGTATCTAAGGCAATTTCAGAAATTCTTAGAAATTCTGTCCTAGTCCCAAGCCACAATTCATTTAGTGCTTATTTATAAAATTCAAGCCAGCAACTCAAGCATTTATTATTAATATCAAACTTTCTCACACAATACAATCCAAAGACATACAAATATTATATTTGCCTGCTGAGAAATGACAGTAGGGAAATGCCAAAAGTATTAATTTTTCATTAATTAATCCATTTTACTTCTGTAAGAGCAGAAACTTCATGTTCATAAAAACATAGAAATTCATGACATACAGTAGTCTTACATCTGAGCCAAGATGTTCCAGGCAGTGCTCATTGGCACTGAGTGATATTACAACCTGTACCATGTAAAGAGCACATGCTATGTGTTGTTCAGAGCCAAAGTTACTATGAAGTCATGAGATGTACTATAGGCTAGTGATGAAGAACTACTTCAGATTAATGGCACTTGATTTTGAATGAAATTCTGGTCATTACACATTCAGAAGCCTTTAATCATTGCCAAAATTTTCACAGTCCCCACACTCAGTTAGGCGACCCAATACTTAGTGCTCTCAGAGTTTCCCAGCCTCTAGGTATTTGTGTACCATTTTACAATCTTTGCCCTAGCTATTACATTAATGATGTCTTATTTTGTTTAAGTCTTTCTGCTTCCTATATTTAAATATGTTTACTTTCATGTAATGCAGTAATACCTTTGAAAAATGAGCATATGTGTATTGTGTACTTTCTCTGTTTTACTATAATCATAATATAGTGAATACTTACTCTTGTTTAATTTTTTTGTTCATTTTGCATACCAATCACAGATCCCCCTCTCATCCCTCCTCCAACTCTCCCCACCCCTACCTTCCCCCACCCCACCCTAACCCATCCTTTATCCCCTCCTCCAACAGGGTAAGTTCTTATAAATAGA
Source organism: Peromyscus melanophrys (assembly GCA_902168415.1). Classification (NCBI taxonomy): domain Eukaryota; kingdom Metazoa; phylum Chordata; class Mammalia; order Rodentia; family Cricetidae; genus Peromyscus; species Peromyscus melanophrys. The sequence goes on along the minus strand of CABHPR010142621.1, from coordinate 8,023 downwards.
TGCCTGTGTAATACAGTCTCTGTGTACCTGCTGAAATGGAGTGTGCTACCACTAGTGACATATACGTTTAATTTAAAGCCTTTCTTCAACATACTTCTGCTCAGAGTTCTTAGTGAACTTTTCAACTTTACCTAGTGTCTAAGGGAGTTAGATTTGAAGACTAACTTATGAAATCTGTTCTTTTTAAATAGGAATTTTATCACATATTCGATGTTATGTGTTAATAGTTGGAGCCCATCTTTTCTTAAGTCAAGGCAAAAGGAGATGAGGTTATGGGCAAAATGCTGAACTAATTAGCTCCATGCAGGTTTACTTAGAAGGCTCATTTTAGGAACTGTATTATTTAAACATCAGATAACTGATTTTTTAATAACTCTTTTTCTTCTTCTAGTAAGTATAATTTTCTTCTCTGAGGTTTCACAAGGTAAAACTTTCCCCACACAGAGGCCTGATTGTAGTGCTCAATTTTTGATGGGGTTAACTTCTATACTGGATGCCCTTTTTTTTTTAACCCCTCCCATTCCCTTCCTCTCAGGCTTCAGGTTGTGTGGGAATACTGATCCATAGAGGATCTGTCCCCTCCCCTGTTTGTCCTCCTTTGACTGTTGCTCATGTGATGGTAAATACAACAGTATCCTGATTTCTGAAGTTCTTTTATCCTGATCCCTTTCTGAGTGCCATGAACTCATTGTATTTCAAATTTTAAGGAAATACAGTGTTCAGGTTACAAATTTAGACAACATGAAAAGTCAGACACAAAGGGCCCTTGAAGCACACTGATTTATCCACAACGTGCCTGGTCCTCCAAACAGCTAAAACTTATGGTCTCCAAGTAAAGCTAAGTGTCACAATGAAGGTAGTGTAGGCCTTGTTAGAAAAGAGGCATGTTTATTTATGTCCATATTTCATTGTGATTATTAGCAGCCCACAAAGATCTGTTGGATTCAAAAATAGCAACAGTCCAAGAGCTTGTAACTTTGATGCAGTTTTTCAGGGAATCAGAGCATTCTCATCTTTTAAAGCAACTCACATCTCTATTCTTTCTATCCAGGGCTAAGAGTCCACCTTCCTTTCACAAACTCTGCAAAGAGTATTTACTGGATCAGGATCCATCCCTGGTAAATGAGCTGACTTTTTGGAGCCCATGTCCTATGGTGGGACACCTTGCACAGCCTTGATGCAGGGGAAGGGGCTTGGACCTGACTCAACTGAATGTACCAGGCTCTGCTGACTCCCCATGGGAGGGCTTACCTTTTTTGGAGGAGGGAATGGGGAGTGGATTGGGGGCGAAGGCCAGGGGGGCTGGAGGAGGATCTGTGATTGGTATGTAAAATAAATAAAAAAGTTTCTTAATTAAAAAAAATGAACTCTGAGCAACCTAAAAATAAATATATCACATGAAAAAAAGAGATGGAATTCAACTACTACCATCTTGTGTAAGGCTCTGATTAATTTTAACAGACTCCTTTTTACCTGAAAACATGAATGCTTCTTATCTCCACTGGGCAACATAAACCTTTAGCCACCTGTGCTGGCTACATTCAACAGAGTTTGGATTTTTGTATAGGAAAACCTCCTTTCAACTCTATACTTCTTATGCTCTTCAATCAGTGCAATCCTGCTAGTTCCTTCCAATCTCTCAGATTCTGCCTTGAATAGTATCTTCTCCAAACATATTGCTTTATCCATCTCCTCATTTTTATCACATTTTCCCTCTGTTGTGGCTGCTTTTACATGCCTTCACTATGTGCCATTTGTTTCGTGGTGTTGGCTTAATGACTTTCTTGTCTTCCACCATGAGAATTTTAGTCATTACATTGAGCATTTAAGATAGTTGTAATTGTTCACAAATACATAGCCCTTTGCATAAAAGAAACCTCGTGGATTTTCTGAGAGATCTTTAGTCACTACAAGTATCTGTATTTAGGATCAAATAGTGTTTTTTGTTTTGTTTTTAATTCTATCACTCATGGTAGATAGAAGTAAGCAGCTTAGAGGATAGAGTCTATCTATGCTCATGGCTGCATGACCATCACATGGTTGGACAAAATTGTTGTTCAGCTGGCCAGATAGATAAGAGACCATGGCTGGGACATTTTGAATCACCAACTTTTACACTCAACTTTCTGCCAGCTTTACTCATTGCTGACTTTCTAAGACCATCTATTCAGTTCTATTGGTTATTTCTAATTTATTTTAACTGTAAATGTGATGGAAAGAAAATTAGAAAATGAAAACAAATTAAAATTAATCCCTTTTAATATACTTTATTCTTAAATCAAGGATCAAGCTTGGTTTCTTGCTATAAGAAATAAGCTTTTTCTTAATCAAAACAGCACCAACTCAAAGGGAAGGGCAAGACAGAAATGGGGAAAGGCACCACTCTTTAATGCCAGAACTTCCAGAGTGTTTCCATATACATTGTTTCATCTGCCTTACAGATGCTAGAACAGAAGATATCAAAAGCATGATTCACATGAGAATTGTCAGACACAATCAAAGAAAGACTTGTTTAGACAGACAGATGGGTTGCCAAATATTCTTCAAGGTATGTGTGTTTGAATGCACATGTCTCACTTGGATTTCACCTCAAGAGTTTAATCCATTGGTAATAATTGTGTAGGCAACTATTAGGAAAGATTTTGAAGATGTAACAGACATATTTTCCAGAAAAAACAGTGATTAATTAATAATGTCTGACTAGTTAATAATAATAATAATACCTGGATTCTTTTTTGTCCTCTTCCAGTAATGAGTAAGGTCACTTCAAGGTCTCAGAAGGTCACATCTTCCTCAAAAGTTATTTAGAGTCTAAAATCAGGATATTGGAGTCAATGATTGATAAATGTTCATGCTCCTGAAATAGCATACAGGTAGGTAATAATAGCCATATTGTTAGAACAAGCATGCTCTTATATAATAGTATATTTCATCCTGATATATCAGCATGTTACCCCTCCTCTTATTCACTCAGATACATTGTCTAAATAATATATTCCTTATATAACTAATAAATACTGTAGCTATTTAAAATGGCAATATCAAGTCATTTATGTAAAATTAGAAATAGATCAGTGTTTATTCTAATACATCTTGGGAAGTAGTCAGAGTCTTGTTTCTTCATGGTGACAGCAGTTTACCTATATATTGTACTCTCTACACTTGGCACATCTTATCATTGTCATGTGGAAGACTAGAGAATCAGAGAAGCAGATAACAAAGAAAGATCCAAAGACATTGTAATGAGAGAAATTATAACAAGTGTTCCTCCCTTCTACAACAAAAATAAAACAAATGCATTATGGAAATAGTAGGATATGCAGGTATGGAACTTGTCAGTACATATTTATAGATCATGATAACAGAAATTATGCCTACCATGCCAAGCACTGTGTCACCAATGCTTTATAGCTTTATAGAATGTCTGGGACTAAAAAATAGACTCTGAATATATGTGTATGTAAGTAAAGGTTAACAGTAATCTCACCTAATTCCTGAAATATAAAAATAACTAGTCTTAACAATATTATAAACCATATAAACTTCATTGAAAAATATATACATATTCATTTTAAATTTTTATTTTAAATTATATGTGTATATGTGTGCTTGGGTACAGGTATGTGCATGTGAGTGAGAGGGCAGAAAAAGATGTGGCTGGAATTACAGGTGATTGTGAGCTGCCCCATGTGAATGTTGGAATTGGAAATTGGGTCCTTTGCAAGAGCATTATGGGTTCTTAAATACTGAATCAAGTCTCTAGCTGCTGTGGGATGGTCTTTCTGTACACTGTGAATATGTGTTGTTACTATTGGTTAATTAAAAAGCTGTTTTGGCCTATGGTAACACAGAATATAGCTAGGCAGGAAATCCAAGAGAGATATAGGGAGAAGAAATGCAGAGTTGGGAGAACTGTGAGCCTCCAAGAGAGCAAGATGTAATAGAACACAGGTAAAGCCATGAGACACATGGTGATACATAAAGAGAAATGGGTTAATTTAAGATATAATAGTTAGCTAACAATAAGCTTGAGCCATAGACCAAACAGTTTGTAAATAATATTAAGCCTTTGAATGGTTATTTTATAAAAAAACAGCTGCTGCTCAGGCAGGACCAGGCAGGACGAGGCGAGACCAGGCAGGACTGAGAAACTTCAGTCTACATCTAGCCCCCAGTATATTCCTTTTAAACCACACCTTTACTGAAGTATAATATTACAGTAATAACTTATTTAGAGTATATAATTTAATCATGAGTTTGGGGAAATGTATGTATCCACATAATTATCATAATAATAAGGGCATAAAATTTTCCTTCACCCTCAAGAAATCTTTTGTAAAATTTCAAAGTAAATCTCCAATCCTTTTTTTATTAAGAAATGTTTTTATTCATTCTACATACCAATCAAAGATGCCCCTCTTCCTTCCTTCTACCCTTTCAGCTTCCCCCTCCCAACCCATCTCCCATTACCTCCTACAAGAAAGTAAGGCCTCCAATGTGGAGGTACATTTAGTAGAGGGAGGTCCAAGCCCCTCCCCCTGCATCAAGGCTGTGTGAGGTATCACATTCCAGGTCCTAAGGGATTCTCCCCTTGGCCACACCTTGTGGCAGGTACCTAGAAGTTACCTGCTGCCTACTAGGGGTGGTGCTTCAGGGGCAAAGCACAGAAACTACCATTACATCTCCCCCTTTTGTCTAAGGAAGAAAGTTCAAACATAACACAAAGCTATATACAATAGGAATAATCATCTTGGAGAAATAAAGGGTGATGACATAAACAAATGGAACTACAACCAACAAGAGCAACATCAAGTAAGAGACACATACTAAAATCCAGAGAAGTCTGGAGCACAGGTAAATGGCATGTTACACAGATCATTTCAAAAGGTGTCCTATCCTGATGAACCTGAGTCTAATATTTAATATGTTCTAGGTAAGACACAAGAAGATTGTAACTGTAATTGTTAGTCTTCAATCCCATCAAAGACCTGGGAAGGAATATAATAATACCTGAGAAATGGAAGGAGGATGCAAGCAACTATTGGGAGTCTTGCGAGAGTAGACAGAGACAGCTGGCAGCCTGGACAGTCACCTAAAGTTTCTCAGCATCATTGGTACATCCAAATTGGCTACAAGCCTAGCGTATCTGACAGACCATTTTCAGAATCAGGAATTTTGAAAAACCATCTTACTCTGTCTTGGCAGAGTTTGGTAGTCACTTTTCCTCATGAAGTTTAGATCAACAGCTGTGGAGCCTGCATGGGACTGGACTAGGCCCTCCACACAGTGAGACAGTTGTGGATCTGCTTAAGAGCCCCCTGTCAGGAGGATTAGAAGCCATCCCTGGTGCATGAGCAGGCTTTTTGGAACCCACTACCTATGGTGGGGCAATCCTTATGCCCTGGAATCTTCTAATTTAATATCTCTTGGTATAGTTGTGTGTCTTCTTAGGTCTCCTGTTCATAAAGCTAAGTGGCATGTGGTCTTTTGTGCCTGCTTCTTTTATAACATAAACTTTGTGATTCATCTACATCCACAATTATCTATAGTTTGTTCCAAATATCTGATTCCATGAGTTTGTATGTCTTCCAACTGAGTAGCTTAAATTCTCTAACTTGTTCTATTTTAAATTAGCAATTGTTGCTGTGGGTCATTTTTATTTTCATACACATTATAAATCAAATTTTGATTTGTACAAAAAGAAAAAAAGCTTGCATCTTAAGATTCATAAATATGGTACACTTACCCACATCTTTAAAAACTTATTTCAGCAAGATGATCAAGCATTAGGCATAAAGATATTACTATTTTAAAATAAATTTACTCCAAATGTTTTATGCTTTTTCGGTTTTTATTTATTCCAATTTCTTGAAAGTAGAGTTTTTTTTTCTCTCATACAATAATTCCTGATTACATTTCTCTTCCATTGACTCCTCCTAGTTACTTTCCAACTCCTCTACTATCCGAATCTATTCCATGTGTGTCTCTCATTAGAAAAGAGCAGGCTTCTAAGAGATAACAACCAAACACAACAAAATAAAATACAATAAGATGAAGCAAAAACTATCATATCAAAATGGGACATGACAACTCACCAGGAGGAAAAGAGTTCAAATAGTAGACAGGAGAGTCAGATATACCCTTGTTCTCAGTCAGGCGTTCTTTAAAATACTTATCTAGTAGCTTTACTATGAATGCAGAGAACCTGGTGCAGACTCATGTAGACCCTATGCTTTCTGCTTCAGGCTCTGTGAGATCATATGCATCTTGATTAACTGATTCAGAGGGCCTTGTTCTCCTGGTGTCCTCCATACACTCTGATTCTTATATTCTTTCTCTCTCCTCTTCTGCAGGATTCCCTGAGCTCTGAGCGGAAGGATTTGATGGAGACATCCCAATTAGGTTCTCCCTCCACTAAAGGTCAGACTGTGTGTTTCATCTTCTCTTTCCATCTGCTGCTGGAGGATGTTTTTCTGATGAGAATTAAATAAGGTACTGATCTATAAGTATAGCAGAATGCCATTAGGAGTCATTTTTTGATACTCTTTTTTTTAAAGACCAGAAATCCAAAGTTTGGTTTTATCCTAGGGCTCTGGGTTATTTAGTCAATGGTCCTTGGTTATGCAAGCAGTGTCTGGTATGGGTTCCAACTTGTGGAGTAGGTTTTAAGTGAAATCAGACATTGGTTGGCTCCCACAAGTTCTTATTTCCCCTTAGTTTTTATCATGACTATAATTTAAAGTTCTTCAGATGTTTCTTCTACACTGATTGAAATAATTACATATGTTTTTTCATTAATCTATCAGTGCAGTGAGTTATCTTGGCAGATTTTCTTTATGCATATACATGTGTATGCATGGTTGTATTTGTGTGTATGTATGCATGTGCATTGCATGGGTGTGGAGGCCAGATATAGATGCTGCATGTCTTCCTGGATTGCTCTTGAAACCACTTGTTGAGGCGGAGTCTCACTTGAACCCAGAGCTTATTAATTTGGAGAGTCATTGTGTAGGTGTTGAGGTTCTAAACTCTTGTGCTTATGCTTGGTTTATACATTCCTTATCCATGGAGTGATCCCCCTGGTCCCTACATCAATGTTTTCATAGATTTTTAACATGCATTGAGGAATCTCTCATCTTTGCTTTTGGTTCCTGGGATGAAATTTAAATAATTTTTTGCATACTACCACTCATTTCAAATTTCCTACTGCAAAGTAGTTTCGTATATGTTAGCATTGTATTCACTTACTATCCACAGGATAGAATGTGAGTTCCTTTGTTTAATCTTATGTTTAATCTAGATAGAATTTTATCATGATTTGTTCATCATTCCAAATATATTTTTTTATTTTATTGATTTTCCTAATTCTTTTCTAAGTTTTTGATATATATTTAAGTCATCTTTTATTTTTCATATTGATGATAGATTTTATTTTCTTATTGTTTTTACATATAAATTAAAACATAGACTGATGTCTTTATTCCTTTTACCATAATAAAATGTTCGCTGTGTATTTTTCTCTCTTTTTTATTTTTTTATTTTTTTTAATTTATTTTATTTTATTTTACAATATAATTCAACTTTACATATCAGCCATAGATTCCCCCGTTCTCCCTCCCCCTGCCCCGCCCCCCTCCCCCCCCGGCCCACCCCCCATTTCCATCTCCTCCAGGGCAAAGACTCCCCCGGGGGTTGAGATCAACCTGGTGGACTCAGCCCAGGCAGGTCTAGTCCCCTCCTCCCAGGCTGAGCCAAGGGTCTCTACTAAGCCCCAGGTTTCAAACAGCCAATTCATGCACTGAGCACAGGACCCGGTCCAGCTGCCTGGATGTCTCCTAAACAGATCAAGCCAATCAACTGTCTCACCCATTCAGAGGGCCTGATCCAGTTGGGGGCCCCTCAGCCATTGGTTCACAGTTCATGTGTTTCCATTCGTTTGGCCACTTGTCCCTGTATTCCATCCATCCCTGGTCCCAACAACTCTTGCTCACATAAACCCTCCTCCTTCTCGCCAATTGGACTC
>CABHPR010142620.1:59525-84832 GCA_902168415.1 Peromyscus melanophrys | reverse complement strand
TGGCTGATATGTAAAGTTGAATTATATTGTAAAATAAAATAAAATAAATTCAAAAAAAATAAAAATAAAAGAGAACACATGATATTTATCTTTCTGATTCTGACTTATTTAATTTAGCAGCATGATCTCCAATTCCACCTATTTTCCTTTTCATGTCAAAATTTCATTCTGTTTTACAGAAGAATAAGAATCTATTGTGTATCTGAAATATATTTTCTTTACCTATTCATCTGTTGATGAACTTCTAGGCCGAGATTGTATAACTTGGTTATTGTGAAGAGAGCAGCAATAAGCATGGGTGTGTAGGTATCTATGCAATGTGTTAACTTATAGTTTCTTGAATATGGAGCCAGGAGTGTCATAACTGCTAAGCAATTTTTACTTTTATTTTTGAAGAACTTCCCTACCGGCTTCTAGAATGGCTACACCTTTTTACTTTCCTACCAGCACTGTATAAACTTCCACTTGCCTCACATACTAGGCAGCATTTATTGCCCTTTGATTTCTTGATGGCAGTCATGTTGAATGGTGTGAGACAGAGTCTCAGTGTAGGTATAGGGGGAGGGACATTGTCAGTTTGTTTTGTTTTCACTTAGTAAATACTTATTGTCTTACCAGACAGACTGGTTTTGCTATACCTCAAGATACTGTGATATAAAAAATAAACTCTGTAAATTCGTGAAATTTACACTCTAGCTGAGTGTGGGATTAGACACCTAATAATGTATAAATGGAAACATGTATCTAGGTGTGCAGCTGAGCTTATACCACAATAAGCAAATCAAGGTCCATTCTTTCCCACAGATCCTGTCTTCCAGGCAAATAGCTGGAGGCCGGCATCACCATCATTCCTGACACCTGAATTTTGTTTGGTCTGCATCCTATAATCAAGACTGTTGCCATCATGACTCACCACGAAAATTAAGTGAATAATTTAAGAAGTTACGAATGCCATATTTATTACGTAGGTCTAACAAATCATTACCAAATATTGGCAAAGCATTTTGGAGGGAAAATTTTATTACATACTTTCATTTTTTTAATTGAAAATATTTTTATACAGTATGTTCTGATTACAGTTCCCCCTTCTCAACTGCTACTAGATCCTTTCCACTTCCTACCTACCCAGATGTACACCCTTTCTCTTTGTCATTAGGATATAAACAGGCATCTATAATCATCATCATCATAAATAAGATAAAATAAAAACAAACTTTGGGCCCAGCAAAGATGCTTCTCTATCTCATTGTCGTTTTAATTTGCATAATCCTGATGGCTTAGGATATTGAACACTGTTTCAAATATTTATTGGCTATTCAAATATTATTGGCTAGTTCTTCCTTTGAAAACTGCCTCTTCAACTCATTAACCCATTGATTGACGGCATGATTTGAAGTGTGTGTGTGTGTGTGTGTGTGTATTTTTTTAGTATTTATTTTTTGTAGTATTTTATAGAGTCTAGATATTAATCCCCTGTCAGATGCATAGTTGGCAAGGATTTCTCCTGGTGTGTAGGCTGTCTCTTCACTCTGTTGAGTGTTTCCTTTGCTGAAAAAAATGATTCTTAACTTAATGCAATGCCATTTGTCAATCCTGGGGTTGTTTCTTGTTCTATTGAAGTCCTTCTCACAAAGACCTTGCCTACACTTATGTCTCTAAGTGTTTTGCCTGTGTTTTCCTGTAGCAGTTTCATGGTTTTGACTCTTACATTAGGGTGTTTTGCACATTTTAAATAGATTTTCTTACTGCCAGAGTTATATGAATCTTGTTCAATTCTTTCCCACCCAGATACTCCATTTTTCCTGTACCACTTGTTTAAAAAGCTGTCTTTTGGGCCGGGCAATGGTGGCACACGCCTTTAATCCTAGCACTCGGGAGGTAGAGACAGGCGGATCTCTGTGAGTTCAAGGCCAGCCTGGTCTACAGAGCGAGATCCAGGAAAGGCAAAAAGCTACACAGAGAAAGCCTGCCTTGAAAAACCAAGAAAAAAAAAAAGCTGTCTCTTTTCCAGGGTTTGCTTTTTGACACCTTTGTAAAATATCTGGTGGCTGTAGCTTTATGAGCTTATTTATTGGTCTTCTATTCTGTGCCATTGGTCTACATGTCTGTCTGTGACGGCAAAACAGTTTTTGTTGCCCTAGCTCACTAACACAACTTGTCATCAGGTATTGGGATACCATCACTATTGCTCTTTTTGTTCAGAATTGCTTTAGCTATAGGGTCTTTCATGTTTCCATACAAATGGTAGATTTTTTTCTACTTCTGTGAAGAATGCCATTAGAATTTTGATGGAACTTACACAATTTATAGGCCACTTTTTGTAAAAATGAGCCTATCTACAATATTAATTCTACCAATGTATAAGCATGAGAACATTTTCCATTCTCTAGTGTCTTCTACATTTTGCTTAAAGTATTAATTATGATGTCTTTTACCCCCTTTGTTAGGATTATTCCTGTGTATTTTTAAACTATTGATAGTAGAAATTTTTCCATAATGTCTTTCTTGATGGGTTGATGTAGTGATACATTGTATACCCTAATAAACTTGCCTGGGGATCAGAGGACAGAGCCAGCCACTAGATTAGACACAGAGGCCAGACACTGGTGGCACACACCCTTAATCCTTTCACCTGGGAAACAGAGATCCATTTGGATCTCTGTGAGTTCAAGGCTACACTGGAAACAGAGCCAGGCAGTGGTGGTACACACCTTTAATCCCAGTACTGGGAAGTACACATGCCTTTATTCCCAGGAAGTGACATGGCTGGGTGGAGAAAAGTATATAAGGCACGAGGAAACAGGAACTAAAGAAGGTCAGCTGAGACTCTTTCGGGTGAAGACTCAGAGGATTTCAGTCAGAGGATTGTGGAGTTGGTGAGGTAATATGTGGTGGCTGTGGCTTGCTCTGCTTCTATGATCTTTCAGCTTTCACCCCAATATCTGGCTCTGGGTTTTTTGTTAAAAGACCACTTAAGATTTGAACAACAGATTGACTGTTGGTATACAGTTAGGCTACTGATTTTTGTATATTGATTTTTTAATTGTGCTACTTTGCTGAAACTGTTCATTAGATCTAAATGATTTCTCCAAAAGCCTTTAGGGTTTTTCAAGTATAGGTCTGTACTTTCTGTCAATAGGGAAAATGTTAATTATTATTTCTTATTTGTATGCCTCTTATTTCTTTATACTGTCTTATTGGTCTGAGCTATGGATTAAGTAGTAATTATCTAATAAATAAATAAAATTATTAATATGTCACTAAATTAGGGTTTCTATTGCTGAGATAAAGAACCATTACCAAAAGCAACTTGAGGATATGGTTTATTTCGCTTAAAGTTCCACATCATACTCCATCATCAAAAGAAGTCAAGAAGGAAACTCAAGGCAGTTACTCAGAGGTAAGAGCTGATGCAGAGGCCATAGAGGAATGCTTCATATTGTCTTGCTCTTTCTGCTGTCTCACCTTCTGTCCAGGGGTGGCACCATCTTCCCAGGGGTAAGCTGTACCCTCCACATCAACCATTAACCAAAAAAATGCCCTAAACATGAGGTGGGATGTCTTTCTGTATACCATGAATATGTGTTGCTCTGATTGGTTGATAAATAAAGCCATTTGCCCTATGGCAAGTCAAGTTATAGCTAGGTAGGAAATTGAGAAGAGGGGCAGAGAAAAGAAAAGAGAGAAGAGAGAGACACTAGCACTACCAGGACAAGCAAGATGTGAAAATACCAATAAGCCATGGTCATGTGGCAACTCATAGATTAATAGAAATAGGTCAAGTTATAAGAGCTAGCTAGCAAGAATCCTGCCATAGGCCATGCGATTGGTAATTAATATTAAGCCTCTGAATGATTGTTTTATAAGTGGCTGAGGGACAGTGGGCCAAGTGGGACTGGAGGAAACTTCTAGATACATAAAGGATTACCTAAAGGCTATCTTATAGAGACATTATCGCAATTAAGATTCTCTTTTCACAGACATGTATAGGTTTGAGTTAAATTGACAAAAAGCATCCAGCATGTGCATTTCTGGTGTTCATAGAGGCCAGAAGTGTAATCTGAAGTTTTCCTGGTCCTCCTTGGCCCATGGTCAAGACAAATCTCTCCGCCCGCCAGTCCTGCAACCAAGTAAACACACAGAGACTTATATTACTTATAAACTGTATGGCCATGGCAGGCTTCTTGCTATCTAGTTCCTATATCTTAAATTAACCCATTTCTATTAATCTATACCTTGCCATGTGGCTCGTGGCTTACCAGTACTTTACATGTTGCTTGTCATGGCAGCAGCTGGCAGAATCTCCCAACTCAGCCTTCCACTTCCCAGGATTCTCCTCTCTCTTTGTCTCGCCTATACTTCCTGCCTGGCTACTGACCAATCAGTACTTTATTTATTAACCAATCAGAGCAACACATTCAGAGTATACAGAACATCCCACAGCACAGAAGAGAGTATTAGATCCCTTTGGACTGGATTTTTGGATGGTCATGAGTCACCGTGTATGTGGTAAGAATCAAACCCTGATCTTCTGTAAGAATAGCAAATGCTCTTAACCACTAAGCAATCTCTCTTGACCAGGTCTCTTTGAATTTTTATGTAAGCATTAATTAATGACTATAAACATTCATTTTGGGACTACCCTCACTATATTCCAAAGCTCTCAGTAAGTGACAGTAATCAATATTTGACACAATATTTTGGATCAGAATTTTATAGCACACAACCAATGAAAATCCCACCTCACTGTTTCTGGGGCCAAATATAATTTTTTCTTGCTATATAAAAGTAAATCTTATGAAGGCCATGGGAAAGTGTTTTTAAATAATGATGAAACTGAGTCAATACATCCAGTGCAGAACACTGCATTAATTATGTATATTCAAGGGTTTTTACTCACATTAATGAGTAGTTTTAATCAGACTAATAAACGACTCATCTATTCTCTCATTCTTCCTATTAGGAAGAACAAGTCCCTAGAATACTGGACCTCACTTGTGAATGAGGTAGGAGAAAGATGAAAGGCACCTACTATTGGGATCTCCAGGGTGTTTAAGTTAGTTTCCCAAGAGGTATTCTCTTTCTCCCTTCACCTTGTACTTACTTACACATGAATTGTTTGGACTGCAAATGAAACATCAGTCTTCCTTATTCTAAGTATTCTTTACCTAAAAGGGAAAATAGCCTTCTTAGTTTTAATCACATACAATTGCATAAGACATAATCCACTGGGTCACATCAATCTGTCTGAGGTATATCAGAAGAGATGTTCACCAAGGGTGTTTACAAATCCACTCCCAAACACTTAAAGAAAACCTGTTGCTCAGAGAACTTTAAATTACTAGATCCACCTTATCAACAGCTTCTGGACTGTTTGTTTGTTTGTTTGTTATTTAAATAAGATGATTTGGAAAGGATTTTTATATATCTTTGGTCTGGTGATTTGAAAAATATTTTTAGAGATCCTGCATTTTAATTCAAGTAATTGAGGATAGATATTTGAGGCACAAAATGATAATTGTTAGAACAAATGTGGGCTGGCATAATTTCAGACTGATGGACACTGATGAACTTAATCTCTTAAAGCTGTTTATATTTTGTCACTGGTGGTCAAGTCTATACTGAGTATTTACAAGTTCTTGTCCTTTCACTCACAGAATGGAAATAAGGTTCAAATAGTTTTGAGAAAGTAACCAAGTAATTTGATTCACAGCAAAACCAATAGAACAGGCCAGATGAGATAGACTGTCAAGAATGAGAGTGGACAACATGATCATAAAACGTATGCAAGAGCCTCAAACATTGTTGAGACTTTCTTTTATGGAGTTCAAGCAGAGTTTGATTGCTAAGGGGAATGCCATGTGTAGTTCTCTGTTTTGATTGACCTGTCTGGATTCTATAAGTCTATGCTCAGTGCTGAAGTCCTGTCCCATTATAACTTTTTGTTTGTTTGTTTGTTTGTTTTTTGAGACAAGGTTTCTCCATGTTGTTTTGGTGCCTGTCCTGGATCTCACTTTGTAGATCAGACTGGCCTGGAACTCACATAACTTTTAAGAGATACTGTTTGGCCAAATTAACTAATCATTTCTCTGAGAAGATTATTGTTAGTCTTATCTTCCTGGATAAGAATTTTCTGGGATTAAAAAAATTAAGGTTTGCTAACCAGATGCATGCTTGATTATACATAGGCATAAGAAGTTAAATAGAGAATTATCTATAAAAGATCATTTAGAGGGCACAGTTTGCCCTGGTCTGTATGAAGCCAAAAGTAGTTCAGGTCAGATCAGCCCATTATCCTATAGTTCCCAGATATGTTCTGGGATGTGTTTCAAATAAGTGGGCATTATCAAGGGGTTTGTAAAGGGAGTAAACCAGGTATATGTGCAATTTGATTCTAGGTAAATTGTTTAAAGAGAGGATAGTACATAACCTAAGTGGAGTTCCAGTTTGCAAAGTTATTCCCTATGCTTGGCTGTCTCAGTTTGAAGGGGTACACTGTTCAAAAATAGGAACTGAGGATAGAAAAAAATGGCTCATTAATTAAGAATGCTGGCTGCTCTTTCAGAAGACCATAGTTCAATTCCCAGTGCCTACATTGTGCTCACAACCATCTGTAACTCCATTTCCACTGGTCCAATGTCTTAACAGGTACTGCACAAAACATTCATGTAGGTAAGGCATCCATACACATTTTAAAATAAACATAAAGGTTAAAACTTTTAAGAGACAATGTTTTTCCAGATGAACTAATCATTTCCCTGAGAAAATTATTGGTAGTCTTATCTTTCTGGATATGAGTTTTCTGGTATTAAAAAATTAAGGTTTGCTAATGTGGGTGGCCTCATTATTTCTTCTGGGAGTTGTATGGATATAGATGGTATCCTCGCTAGAAAGGCCAACAGCTGATAACAACCACAATTCATAATCAATAAAGGAAGTCAATTTCAATGAGGTTAAAAACAAAACAAAAGGTTAGCTGATGCTACTGGCAGAAAAAAAAAAAGAGCCACAAGGTCAGAAACCAAGAGAGAAGTCATAAAGAAGGAAGCAAAATAAGAAATATATTTATGTGAGTTGTCATAGAAACCAGGAAAATTTTACTTGTATATTGTGTTAACTCAATGCAACAGGATGAGCCTGGCTACAGAAGTGAACCAGACAAGCTGGGGAAGGCAATGGTACCTGTGTTTCTCTAGCCATTTCCTAGTCAACTCAAGGACTGAGACTACAGGATAGAGCACCTCATGAAAAGGGCAAGAGGACTTGACCTCATCAAGACAGTCAGGAAGTACTAGAGAAGAATGTCACTCCTTGATTAACTGCCTCTGTTTGCCCAACAGTAGCATCTCCAGTAATGTATGTGGCTGTGCTTTTTCCTCAGGATCGTTGGCTGCATTGGCCCATGAGGGTGGAGGTAATAGAAGTGGGGAACAGAGTTCAGGGAACAGGGTTCACACAACTGTGGGTACAATGAAGACAGCCCTCTGGGAGACAGACTTCAGTGAAGCTGCTCAGCTTTATTACAGAGCATAAGGAATATATAGGATTGGGGAACCTGGGAACAAACCCTAATTTACATTATGTGGCATGGTCCTAGCACAAGTCTTACTTATATGTGCTTCAAGGTAGGCTTCTAGCAGGAATCTAGTTGAGAACCTGAATAGAGTAAAAGCTCTTCTTCGCTTTATAAAAGTGAAATATGCCTGGTGGCCTTCAAATAAGATCAGCTGTTGATCCTCCTCACTGGGTTGTCAGTTCTTCTTATTCTGCAACAGTTGCCAGCCCTCACATTCAAACTTAGAAGCCAGCAGTGCAGACTGTGGAATTGCCAGCTTCTGTAACATGCATGACCAGGCATAAGCACATATGTACCCATTCCCAGTTGGTTCTGTTTCTTTGGGAACCCTGACTAACATAGAGGCAAGTTAAGAAATACCTAATAGGAGACATGGTATCCAACTGGTAACCCCACAATATAGACAGCCTAAGTTAAACTCTGTGAGACACTACACAAAACAAAAACTAGTGAATATGGGAAATAAATTTGTAAAGAAGAAGGGGGTTGAAAGAGATGGTGTAAATAAGAGAAGACAGCAGAGATGAGTAAGCAGAAGGCATTGTATACAAATAAGAAATTATCACAGAACAACATTTATTAATAAAAAAGAGGTGTCCTACAAAATAACCAACCAGTATTCTTTCAAAATCATAAAACACAAGGAAAAAGCAGGAACTTCCACAGATTGGGTCAGATTAAGGAAGCATACAGTGGAACATAATAACTTGGATTGGGTTCTGGAACAGAAAGGTGGTTTGGAGGACAGTGATGATATTCAAATAAGATCCATACTATACTCAAAATTGTACCCATGTCCAACTTCTTTGATAATTGTATTATGGCTATGTAAAATGCTATTTATCAGGAATAGCTCAGTGAAGATAAATAATGTGGTTTACAAGTTTTCTATACATCTAGAAACATTTTGGAACAAAAAATTAAAAATTCATTTATAAATTTATGTACACCCAATGGGCTAGGTGATAAAGAGGCATTTGACCAGTAGCCATTTGTTCTACTTCCCTAAATATGCCTTAAATGAGACACCAAGTTGAAAGGTGTAAAAAAGGAGGCTAGCATTCTCTGTCTGGATTGTCCTGACATGAAGGAGCCATGTGGCAGGCCAGTGTTGCTATGTAGAAGACAGGTATTACATCAAGATGGGAACAGGGTCTTTGTTGCAGGAAATAGAAAAGGGCAGTGAAGCAGCCCAGGAAGTCAGAGAAAGCTCCCATAAGAGAAGAAGGGGTTGGGTGTTTAAAAGCCTGGGACTCTCCATCCCAGTTCCATCTTCTTGGTACTCAGCCTCTTGATGCAGACCCAGGGTCTAGGGATCTCCTAGTTCTTCCTTGCCTTTTCAGCCTTTCTTTTTAGCCCATATCAATCCCTTTGGTACTGCTTTCCTATTCACAGAACAGCTCTCTACCAGAGACTCCAAAGCTACCACATTCAGCTAAGACCCAGGATAGACAACAGCAAACAAATAATAGTTTGTTCACCTGACAAAGGTGAGATCAGATATCTACACCAAGAAATGTTTCAAAAGTCATATCTCTGAATGCCTAGATTCTAGTACAAAAACAAAACATGAACATCCAAGATAATATGCCTCCTAGAGAAGCCACCAACCCTATTGAAATAGACCCCCCAAAAGTAATTTGTCTGAAACACAAGACAAGGACTTCAAAACAGCAATTCTGAATATGTTTAAAGACCTTAATAAAAGGTATTTAAATAATGTCTTAATGAACACCATGAAAACACAAAAATGTTTAATGAAATGATGAACAAAATCAAGACATGAAAGTAGAACTTGACAAGGAAGTACAATCACTAAAGGAAACTCAAAGTGAGATAAAATTGGAGATAAAAAAACTCAGGAGGTCAAATAGAAACCTTGGATATCAGCCTTCCTAACAAATTAAAGGGCATGGAAAAGAGAATTTCAGGTCTTAAAGACATGGTAGAAGAAACAGACAGTTCAGTCAAATAATATGTTAAATATAAAAAGATTCAGGCACAAAATACCAAGAAACCAGAGACACTGTGAA
Organism: Peromyscus melanophrys; assembly: GCA_902168415.1. NCBI lineage: Eukaryota > Metazoa > Chordata > Mammalia > Rodentia > Cricetidae > Peromyscus > Peromyscus melanophrys. The sequence goes on along the minus strand of CABHPR010142620.1, from coordinate 75,223 downwards.
AAGACCAAACCTACAAATAATAGATATAGAGGAAAGAGAAAAAACCTGGGTCAAAGGCACAGAAAATATTTTTAACAAAATCATGGAAGATAATTTCCCCAATCTAAAAAGTGAGATTACTATTGAAGTACAAGAAGTATACAGGATACCAATAGACAGAACTAGAAAAGAAACTCCCTATAACACATAATCAAACTACTAAATATACATAACAAAGAAAGGATATTAAAATCTGAAAGGGTAAAAGACTAAGTCACATTTAAAGGCAAGACCATGGGAATAACAGATGACTTTTCACTGGAGCTTCAGAAAGCCAGAAGGGCCTGGAAAGATATTCTACATACTCTGATTGTCCACAGATGACAACCCAAACTGATATACCAGGTAAACTATCAATCACAATTAATTAAGAAAGAAAAACTTTTATGTTAAAATCAATTTGGAGCAATTTGCTGTTGTTTGACATTTGGTTTGTGTTCTGGCAAATAAACCTTGCTTGGAGTCAGAGGGTGGAACTAGCCAATAGCTAGCCATAGAGGTTTGGAGGTCTGTACAGAGAGGAAACAGGAAGTGATAAGGTAGGATGGAGACAAGATCACAGCCCTTTTGGACCAGAGGAACAGAAGAGATAGGAAGCAACTGTCTGCTCTCCTGCTTCTCTGATCTTTCAGGTTTTTACCCCGATATATGACTCCTGGTTTTTATTGATATTAATTAGATTTATGTTTCATCTGGTGTCCAACTTTTGGAGCACAAATTCATGCTAAAGCTGCTTGATGGTGACTTTGCAGGCACAGGTACATGCTGGAGCTACAAACAGGAAGTGCACCTGACATAGTTACCGTGTTGCTGGCTGGCTTTTCCTTTACTTCTCCAAGCCCTCTGAGCAAGTCTGGGATTTTCCTGTTGCAGCCTCTCTACAACAATTTCCACAATCTCCAAACTCCACAGGTGCCTGATCTCCAAACACTACCCAAGTTAGCCCCTCATTACTGGCCAGCTCTGCCTTTAGCCAGTTCTCTGCTTTCACTTCCTGCCAGTTACATGTGCTGCTTTCGCATGTTCCCCTGTGTCTGCCTTTCAGATGGCTAGCTCTTTGGCTCTTTTTCCCCCATGGGCTGTGGACTTCCCCTGGACCCCCTCCTCAGGCTGCTGACACATGATCAATGGAGCTGTCCTCAGCCTGGCTGTGTACCACCTGTGCTCTCCATTCAGATGTGCTACACAGCAGCAACCAGCCTCATGTTTTACCATCAACAGAAGATTTGGTGATACAATTGGGATTTCTTAAAAGGGGAATTAGTTAAGAGAGAGAGAGACAGAGAGAGAGAGAGAGAGAGAGAGAGAGAGAGAGAGAGAGAGAGAGAGTTTTTTCTCACGTTAAAAAATAGGAAACACAGGCTGGAGAGATGGCTCAGAGGTTAAGAGCACTGCTTGTTCTTCCAAAGGTCCTGAGTTCAATTCCCAGCAACCACATGGTGGCTCACAACCATATGTAATGAGAGCTGGTGCCCTCTTCTGGCCTGCAGGGATATGTGCAGACAGAACATTGTATACATAATAAATAAATCTTTAAAAAAAATTGGAAACACTATTATGATGGAGGGAGTTAGGTCTCTATATGATTACACAATGGATGCTTTAAAATGGAACAAATAAGTGAGGGGATAATTAACATAGATGGGATTTACATTATGTCAGTTATAAACATTATCAGTTTGATAATTCTTCTTTTATCCCTAAAAAAGCTAGTTGATATGAGTGCCAAGATACAGGCCTTAGAAAAGGTTACTACTGATAATATGCAAGCCCTACAACTAATTAGTAAAGAAAATAATGTGATTTTTGATTGCAAGGTTACAAGCCTTACAAAAACTTATTAAAACAGAAAATAGACATATTCATTCACAGACAGAGGAATTTAAAGAAGGACCAACCTCACCATTACATTATAAAATTAAAGAGGAACAGCCTAATGTTATCAAACAACCAACCTTAATTTACCTAGTCACTATACAGGAACAACTTCCAAATGACAAGTATCCCCAAAGCTATGTAAGAGCTGACTAGATGCCTGCAGAAATGTTAGATTTGGGAAGATTTAAGGAAGTGATGTCTCATATGGATGTATTCATCTTTTGTGAGGCAGATGTTAAATTCATGGTCAACTAGTAACCAAAATGTCCCACAAGATGGGAAAGACTTGATGACAGCAGTACTGGAACCTGGTCCTCAATTATAGTGGAGGACCTGGTGAAAAGATGTGGCTAGGATCAATGAACAACAAAGTAGGACTAGATGTGTGAAAATTTCCCAAGACCAACTTCTTGGAGAAGGCAATTATGCTGATGTTACAAAGACAGTCTCTATATGATGACCACACCCTGACTCTATGTCATGCAGCAGCTTTGAATGTCTGGGACAGAAATGAAAAAGTCAGAAAGAGAACTGAGTCAGTTACTAACGTTATAAAGGGCTCAAAAGAAACCTTCACTGATTTTTTTACAAAGATGTACTTTGACTATAAATAAAATGATACCAAATTCATAAGTGAGACAAATAATGATTGAATATTTGACTTTTGAAAATGCTAGTTCACAATGCAAAAGGGTAATTAAGCCTTTAAAGGCAAGATTAGCACCCATATAGGAATGGATCTGAGATATAGTCGATATTGAATCCTATAACTATGATGACGCTTAGCTAGGAGAGGTGTTTTCCAGAGGCTTGAAGAAAAGTCAAAATGTCAGGTGTTTTAATTGTGGCAAACAAGGTCACCTAAGAAGGGAAATAGACAGAGTGTTCCTAGAAACAGTGTTTTTTCTAGGAATAATCCAAACAGAAGTCCCCTGCCTTCCTGAGTATGCAGAAGTTTCAGCAAAGGCTGATATTGGACCAATAAATGAAAATCAACAAGGGACAGACAAGGTAACCCTTTGCCAATGGAAAATGCTGGTGGGGGCAGGGTGGGGGGCTTTTGCAGGCCCCCATATGTCATCTTTGGTTCAGTCATTCCCTGTCACTGTGGGGAAACTCCTACCCAGAGCAATTAAAGAACCTAGTGCTTTTTGTAAAAACCATACTGCTCTGGATGATAGAACAGCTTTAGAAGATAAAACAAAAATTTCAGGAAAAATCATAAAGCAAAAATTTAGGAAAACTTCTATAAACAATCAAAGATCAAAACTAAAAATGAGAATAAATGACATTGTAATTAAAGGTTTTGTAGACACAGGAGAAAATGTAAAAAATATTTGCAACAGAATCTTGACATCCAAATTGGCCTCTTCAGGAGGTAAATATTCAGCTTTTAGGGACTGGAACATTTTCTCAGATAAAAGAAAGCATGAGATGGGTCAAATGTATAGTGTCAGAAGGAAGAGAGGAAAATTAAAGCCATATGTGGCTAATATAGCAATGAATTTATGGTGATGTGATTTATTACAGCAATGGAATACCTAGATTAACATTCTTCCAGTTTCAGAAACAAACCATAAACTAACATATTTTCTGGGAAAAATATTAAAAGGTATTATAAAGAATAGTCACCTACCATCCAACTTTTACATAAACAGGGCACAACAGCTGCTGATCTTTTGAAGATACCAACAGCCCTACCACTAAAATGGTTAACTGACAAACTGTCTGGATGGAACAATGCTCTTTGACAAAAGAAAAATTGCAGGCCTTAGAACAGCAGGTACGGGAACAGTTAAATGCTCAACGTATTGAAGGATCAGCCAGTCCTTGGAATTCTCCTGTGTTTCTTATTAAAAAGTAATGTGGAAAATGGAGAATGGTAACAGATCTATAAGCCACTAATAAGGTGATTGAGGCAATAGGGTCTTTACAGCCTGCAATTTCCCTGCCTTTTTTTATTACTAAAGGATGATCAATTATTGTTACTAATTTAAAAGACTGTTTCTTTACTATATCTATACAAGAACAGGATAGAGAAAAATTTGCCCTCACAATGTCTATTTATAATAATTCTCATCCTGTAAAAAGATATCAATGGAAGGTTCTCCCACAAAGAATGTTAAACAGGCATACCCTGTGTCAATATTTGTACAACAGTCATTGTACAACTTCCTCAATCTATAATTTACCATTATATGTTATGTCTTACTAGCTGACCCAAATGTAGATACTTTAAAAAAAATGTTTGAAGAAATAAAGATAATTTTGCCTTGTTGGTGTTTACAAATTGCTACTAAAGAAAAAAAAAGAGGATATTAATCACCTAGGATATAAAATAGGTTTACAAAAGATTCAACCCCTAAAGGTACAAATCAGGGGAGATCAATTGTGAACTCTTAATGACTTTCAAAAATTGCTGGGAGCCATTAACTGGCCCACAATTGGATTAACAACTCTAAAACTGAGTAATTTGTTTCAAACCTTACAAGGTGACAAGGACTTAAATAGTACAAGAAAAATATCAGTTGAAGTTGACAGAGAGTTGGCTTTGGTAGAAAAGAAATTACAGGATGCACATGTGGATCATTTGGATGATTAGTTTGATAGCATTCTGGTTATCTTACCATCTACGTATTCTCCTACCAGAATTTTAATATAGAGAGAAGATAATATCCTAGAATAGTTATTTTTACTACACAAATAGAGTAAAACATTAAAATAGAACCAGCAGAAATTGTGGTACCTTTTACTAATGATGGGATTTCCTCTTTGTGGGCAGAAAATGAACATTGGCAAAGAGCTTGCAAAAAATTTTGGGGAGAGATTAGGACAAAAATCCCAAAAGCAAGAGAATTCATTTTACAAAGAGAACTAACTGTATCCTTCCTTGCATTGTACTGGGAAAACCAATTTCTGGAGCTCCTACATTCTATACTGATGCAAACAAATCAGAAAAGGAAGGTTATACATCAGGAAATTTGCATAAAGATGCTCAAAATCCTTATGATTCTGTTCAAAAGTCAGAATTATATGCTATTCTCATGGAATTATTAGGTTTTCCAGAACATCTTACTATAGTTATTGACTCTCAATATGCAGAAAAAGTTGTTTTACATATTGAAACTGGTGAATTTAGTCCAGGTGATACATAATTGACTTTGCTATTTATTCAGTTTTAAGAAATAATCAGAAAAAGAAATTACCCCTTATGTATTAAAACCTGTACCAGTCTACAATGCCCTCTAGCACAGGTAATGATGAAATTGATCAGCTATCAGTAGAAAATGTGCTAGAAGCCTCAGAATTTCATAAAATCTACCATGTCAACATCAAAGGTTTTAAAAAGGATTTTTTTTCATCACTTGGCAACAAGCCAAGGAAATTAGAAGTAAGTATCCTACTTGTTTCTTGTATAATCAAACTCTACTACCTGCAAGAAGTAACCCAAAGGTACTCAAAGAAATAAAATGGATGTGCTTCATTTTGCAGAGTTTGGAAAAGTAAAATATATGCACTACACCACTGATACTTATTCAGGATTTCAATGGACAGCTGCTTTGAGTTCTGAAAAGACTGATTCTGTAATCACACATTTGTTAGAAGTTATGGCCATCATGGGGATAACTGTCCAAATTAAGATGGACAATGCTCCATCATATGTCTCTAGCAAAATGAAACAGTTTTTTGCCTATTACAACATAAAGCATATTACACATATACCACACACATATACCTGTAGGAACAGGCCAAGCAGTTTTAAAAAGATCTAATCAGACTCTAAAAGATATGCTTAATAAATAGAAAGGAGTAATAAAGAATCTGAGAGATAGATTCCATAATGCTTTATTAACTTTAAATTTTCTAAATGCTAATGATAAAAGAAAAACAGCTGAGGAGAGACATTGACAAAATAGAACAAAACTACTGAATTAAGTCAGTCTGTATACTTTAAAGATGTGTTGACCTCAGAATGGAAACCAGGATGTGTGTTACATTGGGAAAGAGGTTTTGCTTTTGTTTCCTCGGGAGAAGAAAAGCTATGGATACCCTCAAAATTGATAAAGGTTCAATTTGAACAAGAAAGACTGCTTAATTAGAAGAGGTGATAATTCATCAACCAGCATGACCTTTCAATCTAAACTAACTTATAAAACTAACAAAAGCTATTCATTTTATTAGATATAACTTGTCAAAAGGGAACCTCCCCAAAATTAGGGTTGGGACAAGGATTTGCTTTTGTATTTTCATGAGAATGAAGTTATCCAGCTAAGAAATCTGAAGACCACTGGACAAATGAGACATCTGAAGAAAAATGATAAATAATCCAGAGAAAATGTCCCCACAAAAGAGTAAATTGACCTATTGATATATTACATTTCCAACAGGATAAAACTTCATAAATCTTCCCAAATGTTTGTTTCTGCTGTTCTCTATGGACACATCATGCAAAAGGTCTTTGTGTAGTCTCAATTCAATTAAAAACTAAAGCAGGCTTTGGAGTTGGAGCATGGCTCTCTCCTGCTCTAAACCCAAGCATACTTGTTAAAAGGAAATCCAAAATCTCATCTCACGTCAGTAAAGCCCTCTGATATGGGACAAAAGAAAAGGCAAAATTAAGTAGCAAATTTGGTTGCTACTAATCTCATAATCCTTTGGTTTTATTTTGAATCTTTAAAACTTTTCTTAAGGTATAAATATTATCTCAAAATTTGTAAAATATATATATATATATATTAAATTTTGTTATGATATTGTCATATAGAGTACTAATTTTAGAAAAAGGCTTCATCTACCTTCCAGTACATGATTTTGGGTTTGAATTTCTATCATGTATCTAGGAATTAAATTTTTGTACTCTGGATGTACATAACAAAATATGGTTCTTTAATCTCTTTGAGATCTGTTGCATATGACATTTAAAATGTTTATGTTTTATGTAGTGAACCATGACCATGCCTAACTGACTTTGAAGTCTCCAATAGGAGGATCGGGCCCCACAACAAGGATTCCTCCTAAACTATGGTAATTCCACTAAATTGAAAAACACCACCTAAGGATCAGCTTTGTACTACTAACTGCTCACAACAAGATAATCCTGCCTCACAGACTGCTCCAGCCAGTACTTGAAACAATCCCTGTACTTTCCCATTACAAAGAGACTAGATAACAAATAATAAAGCTAGCTCTCCCAGGACTTGACAACTCTCTCAAATTTTTTCAGGGTCCCTTAAAGATGCCATCACCCACAAACAGCAGGAAGTAGTTTTAAGAACACAATGTCTGCATTCCCAAGGGATGAGGTGAATGGTTTTGGGTCATTCAGTGGGTTATGGATATTTGTCATTATTTAGGAGGGTTGGATAAAAGTTCATATTGATAATGGTAAGGAAAAAAAGCTGAAAAAAAAGGAGATGAGATTCAAGGTTCTTGTTCTAAAAGGAAAAAGGTATATATAGGAATAGGATAAAATGGTAGATTATTGAATCTACTTTTAAACCAAAAAAAAACTATTGTTCTTAAATATTTTACATTGACATAAATTTTTTATATTGATACGAATTTGAGGTTATTTTTGTTATACTGTATATTTTTCTACTCTTGTTTGAGATATTTTTGTATAGTGATACAATTTTAAGGTTATTTTTGTTAGAACATACAGTACATAAGTTTCTACTCTTGTTTAAGGTATTGTACTTATACAGCTCATTTAACAAGGTAATGTAAATTTGTAGTTCTTGAAAGTTATTATTACAAAATATTTAAGATAATAAACAAATGCAGGTTAGTAGTTTGTCACCTATTACAATCAAACTTGTAATCACGCCAGGTATGTTTCTAAGGTCAAACAGAGATATATTTTAGATGATAGACAGAGGTCTTCAAATACTTTAGGGATCTACAGAATAAGGCATTTAAGATGTTTAATAACATAAGGGTTTTTTTTTAATGACAATGAGACATGTCTGCTCCTGACAGCACCAATCTACTTCAGAGAAGATGATGGGCACTGAAGAAACTCCATATACAATTAACTCTCCTTGTGGCAAAAGTTAGCCACTGGGCAAGAACGTACCCTTGCCTTGACTGCTGACAGTATGGTGTCCAAATGGGACAAGCAGGACACAAAAGAAAGTGACTGCCAAACATTGTCAAGACAAGACAGGACAGTCCTCCAAAAATCCTCTTCACAGAAAAGTCTGTCAAATATTCTAAGCCTGTAGGCTGAGGATGGATGCCCTGATGGAACCTTGGGTGACTGTCCAGATTTCTGTCACTTCTTAATTTTAGAAGTTGTTTGCTCTGCACTTCCTGTTTACTCAGGTAATATTATATCCTCAGATCTCTGATGGAGTTGAAGACTGTGGAAGACCTGCCCCCACTTTTTCCCCCAGCGTACTCTTGAGTAAGGAGAATTGAGAAATATTTAGATAGAAATATAGAAGAGAGAAACAGATAGAAACACAGGATAGCCTCAGGAGGGACTGGGTCAAAACTCACCAGTCCTCTCTGTATCTGCTAAGAGGATATTTATAAAAATATCAAGAGATGGAGCAAAAGACCTCCCCCTACCACAGCCAAGTACAGATCCTTCCAAATACCTGGTAACCATGTATGTGGTAATCTATCCCTTTATGCAGCCCTGCTGTGGAAAGCAACCTCAGATCTCACTAGGAAACCTCTGTGAACCCCAAAAGAAGACTAGATAGTTACAGTTTTCCTTGTTAAGAAATTCAGAAAAGAAACTCACATGTGTATAATGTGAGAGACATAAAAACATAATTTTTTATTTGTAATGCAAGTTAGAATAGAAAGTGAATTAGGTACACTTTGGACTCACCAAGATAGGATAGCTAATGCAGTATTTTGCCTCAATTTATCAAATGCTAATGGACTAGGCATTGTTAATGTAATTATTACCTCTGTATATTTTATATAGTTATTGTACTTATTGTGTATAGTTTTTCTATGTTTGTTAAAAACCTTCACTTTTTGTTTAGATCAAAAGAAGAAAATGTTGTGTGGTATTTTGTTTGTATTCTGACAAATGGAGCTTGTTTGGAGTCAGAGGATGGAGCTAGCCACTAGTTAACCATAGTGGTCTGGAGGTCTGTACAGAGAGGAAACAGAAAGTAATAAGGTGGGACAGAGACAGGATATTGGCCCTTTTGGACTGGAGGATTGGAAGAGGTAGGAAGTAACTACTCCCCTGCTTCTCTGATCTTTCAGGTTTTTACCCAATATCCCAATACTGGGTATTTGGGTAAATACACCCAAAAATACTGGTTTTTATTGATAAGATTAATTATATTTATGCATAAACTTCTCTCTACCAATCTAGCTCAACAGAAGGAAAACATTAGTCTGAAGGTATAGGTAACTACCCAAAAGGGCACAAGAAATAAATAATAGCAGAACAATTCATCAAAAGTGGGAGAAAAAATCCATACCACAACAACAAAAGAAGAAAAATAAACATTACTCAGTAACAACTCTTAATATTAATGATCTTAATTCCCTAATATAGAGATACAAGCTACCATACTAAATTAAGAAACAAAATTCATCTTTCTGCTGTATCCAAGAAACACACCTTACCATCAAGGATAGACACTGTCTCCTAATAAAAGGATGAAAATGGTATTTCAAATAAATGAAACCAAGATACAAGTAGGCATAACTATTTCAATATATGACAAAATAGATTTCAAACCAAAATTAAATAGAAAAAAATAAGGAAAGTCACTACATACGCACTAAAGGAAAGATTCACCAAGAGGATATTACAATTCTAAACATTTACACACGAAACACAATTTCACCCAAGTTCATAAAGGAAACATTACTACTGCTAAAAAAAAGAAAAAGGAAAAAAAAGCCATGTTGACACCAATACAGTGATAGTGGGTGACTTTGATAATCTACTCTTGCCAATAGAAAAGTCATCCATTCAAAAACTAAGCAAAGAAACACAGGAGTTAAATATCATAAATCAAATGGACCTAACAAATAATATACTGTCTTCTCAGCAGCTCATGGAAATTTCTCCAAAATTTACCACATACTAGGAAACAAAGGAAGTCTCAACAAATATAAAAAGAGAAAATAACATTCTGCAAGCTATCTGACCACAATGAATTAAAGCTGGATAGTAACAACAATAGAAATGACAGAGAGTAGACAAAATCATAGAAGCTGAACAATTAATTACTAAATGAAAATAGGGTAAGGAAAAGAAAAAAGTTTACCTCTTTACAGAATTGAATGAAACTGAAAACACTGCACATCCCAACCTGTGGGACACAATGAAGGCATTTTAACAAGCAAGCTCATAGCACTCAGGGCCTACATCAAAAAGCTGGAGAGGTCTCATCATAATAACTTAATGAGATACATTGCCATTTTCTGATATCTTCATCAATTTCTCTCCAAAAACTTAAAAATTCTTGTCATACAGGTCTTTGACTTGTTTGGTTAGAGTTATCCCAAGATATTTTATATAATTTGTAGCTATTGTAAAGGGTACTGTTTCTGTAAAAACTTTCTCAGACCATGGATACCTATTGACTTTTTTTTAGTTAATCTTATCTCTAGTCACATTACTGAAGATGTTTATCAGTTTGTAGGAGTTTCCTGGTAGAATTTTTGGGGTCACTTATGTATCACTATCATATCATCTGCAAATAGAGAACGTTTGACTTCTTCCTTTCCTATTGTATCCCCTCAATCTCCTTTTGTTGCCTTATTGCTCTAGCTAGAACTTTGAATAATATATTGAGTAGATATGAAGAGAGTGAACAGCCTTATCTTGTTCCTGATTTTAGTGGAATCGCTTTGAGTTTCTTTCCATTTACTTTGATGTTGGCTATAGGCTTACTGTATATTGATTTTATTATGTTTAGATATGCCACTCGTATGCCTGATCTCTCCATGAATTTTATCATGAAGGAGTGTTGGATTTTGTCAAAACTTTTCAGCATCTAATGAGATGATCATGTGGGTTTTTCTCTTTCATTTTGTTTATGTGGCGTATTATATTGACAGATCTTCATATATTGAACCATCCCTCCATCTCTGGCGTGAAACCTACTTGATCATGGTGGATGACATTTTTGAGGTGTTCTTGGATTTGGTTTGCCAGTATTTTATTGAGTATTTTTGAATCAATGTTCATGAGGGAGATTGATCTGTCTGTATTGTTGCATCCTTGTGTGGTTTGGATACCAGAGTAACTGTGGACTCATGAAAATAATTTGGCAATATTCCTCTGTTTCTGTTGTGTGGAACAATTTGAGGAGTATTGATATTAGCTCTTCTTTGAAATTCTGGTAGAATTCTGCATTGGTACCATATAGCCCGGGGCGTTTTTTTGTTGTGAGGCTTTTATTGATGATTTCTATTTCTTTATGGGTTATAGGTCTATTTAAATTATTTATCTTGTCTTAATTTAATTTTAGTATGTGGTACCTATCAAGAAAATTGTCCATTTCTTTTAGATTTTCCAATTTTGTGGAGTACAGGTTTTTAAAGTTTGACCTAATGATTCTCTGGATTTCCTCAGTGTCTGTTGTTACATCTCCCTTTTCATTTCTGATTTTTTTTATTTTGATATTCTTTCTCTGCCTTTTGGTTGTTTGGATAAGGGTTTGTCTATCTTGTTGATTTTCCCAAAAAACCAACTCTTTGCTCAACTATGTTCATAGCAGCATTATTCACAATAGCCAGAACCTAGAAACAACCTAGATGCCCTTCAATGTGGGGATGGATAAAGAAAACATGGTACATTCACACAATGGAGTATTCCTCATTGGTAAAAAATAAAATGACATCATGAAATTTTCAGGCAAATGGATGGCAGTAGAAAAAATCATCCTGAGGATCCTGAGTGAGGTAACCCAGACCCAGAAAGACAAACATGGTATGTACTTACTCATAAGTGTATAACCAGGCTACAATCCACAGCCCTAGAGAAGCTGGGCAAGAAAGAGGACCCTAAGAGGGATTCATGGATTTCCCTGGGAAGGGGAAATAGATGAGATCTCCTGGGTAAATTGGAGGTGAATGGAGTGGGTGGAGATTGGGAACACGAGGGAACAGGTTGGTCAAGTTGGGAGCAGGATAGAGGGGGAGAGTAATGAAAGAGAGATTTTGATAGAGGGAGCCATTTGGGGGTTAAGGAGAAACCTAGTGCCAAGAAAACTCCCAGGAATCCACCAAATGACCCTAGCTAAGACTCCTAGAAATAGTGGAGAGTGTGCCTGAACTGGCCTTCTCCTGTAATCAGATTGATGACAACCTTAATTGTAATCAGAGAACCTGCATCCAGTAACTGATGGAAGCAGATGCAGAGATCCACAGTCAAGCTCCAGGGGTCCAGCTGATGAGACGAAGGAGGAATTGTATGATTAAGGGGGAGTCAAGATCATGATGGGTAAACCCAGAGAGACAGCTGACCTAAGCTAATGGGAGCGCAGGGACTCTGAACTAATAGCTAGGGAACCTACATGGGATGAACCTAGGCCCTCTGAATATGGGTGACAGTTGTGTAATTTCTCTGTTTGTGGAACCCCTAGCTGTCAGATCAGAACCTATCCCTGGCACATGAGCTGGCATTTTGGAACCTATTTCCTTTGCAGGGATGCCTCACCCAGCCTTGATGCAAGGATAGGAGCTTGATCCTGGCTCAAAGTGATATGAAATGCTTTGTTGAATTCCATGTGAGGTCTGACCCTTTCTGAATGGAAGAGAAGTGGATGAGGGGATAGAAGGGAAATGGGGGGAGGCACAGGAAGAGGGGAGAGAGAGGAAACTGTGGCTAATATATAAAATAAATGAAAAAAAATAATAAAAAATAACTTAATGACACACTTGAAAGCTCTGGAAATAAAAGAAGAAATAATACAAAAACAAGTAAACAGAAAGAAATAATCAAGTTCAGGGCTGAAGTCAATAAAATAAAAACACACAAAGAATCAATGAAAGAAAAGTTGGTCCGTTGAGAAAATCAGCAAGAATGACAGTCCTCCACCCAACTTAGCAATACACAGATCGAGAATATTCAACACCATAAAATTGGAGATGAAAGGGGGGCCCTTACAACACCACCAAGGAAACTCAAAGAATTGCAAAGACATATTTTAAAAATCTATATTCTACCAAACTGGAAAACCTAAAAGAAATGAATTTCTTGATATGTTCAATTTAGGAAGTTTACTCAAGATGAAATAAAAAATTTGAACAGATCCATAACCCCTAATGAAATAGAAGCAGTAATGTAAAGTCTCCCAACCAAAAAGGATTGTGACCCAGATAGATTCTGCACAGTTCTTCCAGACTGTTAATGAAGAACTAAAGTCAGTACTCCTCATCTTATTCTGTAAAATAAAAACTGAAAGAACATTTCCTAGTTCTTTTTACAAAGTCACTATTTCCCTGATACCAAACTCACACAATTAACTCAGCAAAGATAGAAAATTATGAAACAAATCTCTTATAAACATAGATTTTTAAAAACTCAATAAAATGCTTCCATAAAGAATTCAAGAACACATTAAAAATATTATCTATCATGAACAAGTTGGCTTAATCCCAGAGATGCAGAAAAGGCTCAACAATGTAATCTGCCATATAAAGAGACTAAAAGACCAAAAAAAGCACATTGTTATCTCACCACATACAAAAAAGGCTTTTGACAAAAATCCAACATCTCTTTATGATAAAAGCCCTTGAGAGACTAGGGATACAAGGGACACAAATTAACACCATAAGGACATTTTACAGCAACTCCGCAGCCAATATCAACCTAAAAAAAATGAGAGAAACTCAAAGCACTTTTACTAAAATCAAGAACAAGACAAGGATGTTCTCTCTCTCTCTCTCTCTCTCTCTCTCTCTCTCTCTCTCTCTCTCTCTCTCTCTCTCCATGCCTATTCAATATAATACTTGAAGTTTTAACTAGAGTAATAAGACAACTCAAGGAAATCAAGGGGATATTAATAGAAAAGAAAGAAGTCAAAATATATTTATTTGCAGATGATAAAAGTTTATACATAAATAAACATAAAGAGTATACCAAGTAATTTCTACATCTGACAAACACTTTCAGAAAAGTAGAAGATTATAAAATTAACACTAAAACATCACTACCCTTCCTATATATAATTGACAAACAGACTTAAAAGGAAATCTCAGTGATTTTAAAAATATCCCTCCAGAAAAATAAAATACCCTGGGAAAACTCTATCCAAGCAAGTGAAAGATTTTCATAATATAAAATTTAAGACATTGAAGAAAGAAATTGAAGAAGAAAACAGAATATGGAAATACCTCTCATGCTCATGTATCAGTCAGATTAATATTGTTTAAAAGGCCATCCTTCCAAAATCAATCAAAGCAATCTGCATCAAAATTTCAACATTTTTCACAGAATTGAAAAATCATCTTCAGTTTCATAAGTAAACACCACAGAGAGAGAGAGAGAGAGAGAGAGAGAGAGAGAGAGAGAGAGAGAGAGAGAGAGAGAGCAAGAAAGAGGAGCTAAAACAATTCTGAATAATAAAAGAACTGCTGGGGGTATCATCATCTCAGATTTCAAGTTGTATTACAGAGCTATAGGAACAGCACAGCATAGTATTGGCGTGAAAACAGACACAGTGACTAATGGACTAGAATTAAAGATCAACACATAATCCCACACATCTATTATACCTGATTTTTTTTTACAAAGAAGTCAAAAATGCACATTGGACAAAAGACAACATCTTCAACAAATGGAGCTGATCAAATTGAATGTAGATGAATAAAAATTGATACATATACATTACCCTTCAAAAAATTCACCTCCAAATTGACCAAAGACCTCAATATATGATGAGATAACGTGAATCTGGTAGAAGGGAATAGGTTTAAAGTCATTAACAGGGGAAGGGCTTTCTAAACAGGGCACCAATAGCATAGGCATTTTAAGACCAATAATTAATTAATATGACACAATGTAGCATAAAGTCTTCTGTAAAGCAAAGGACACCATCATTTGAGCAAAGCAACAGCCTAAAGAATGAGCAAAACCCTTTACCAAGTATTCAACTGATAGAGGATTAGTATGTGGAATTTGCGAAGAGCTAAAAAAATACCTGAACATCAAGAAAACACCCATTTAAAAATGGGGTATAGAACTGAACAAAGAGTTCTTAAAAGATGAAGCATAAATGGCTGAGAAAAACTTTATATTTTTCAATATCCTCAGCTACCCAGGCAATTAAAGCTACTCTGAAATTTTTTTTCTTGCTCCAATAAAAAGGGCAAGATTAATAAAACAAGGAATAGTACATGCTGGTGCAATTGTGGGGAAAGGGGAACACTATCCTTTGGTGGCATGAGTGCAAACTTGAGCAGCCATTATGTAAATCTGTGTAGAGTTTCCTCAAAAATCTAAAAATTGGTCTACCAAAAAATCTAGCTATACTACTCTTGAGCGTATACCCAAAGGACTCTACATCTTATTATAGAGATACTTGCTCATCCATGTTTATTGCTGCTGTATTCATAATAGCCAAGAATTATAAACAACGTAGGTATCTATCAGCTGGTGAATGAAAAATGAAAATGTGGTACATTTGCACAATGGGACATTTTTTTCAGTTTTTATGTAAACAAAATTATGAAATGTGCAAATAAATTAATTGTGATAGAAACAATTATTCTCAATGAGGAAACCCAGCCCCCCCAAATATAAATATTACATGTTTTCTCATAGATGTGGAAGCTAGATTTTAAGCTCT